>ML820875.1:0-11564 GCA_009831015.1 Picea engelmannii
CTTGTAACTCCATTCACACAGATTCAAATGGGGCTGCAGGAGGCTTAGAAATTTTATGGAACCTGCCAAAGTCATTATAGATTGAAACCTTTTTCCACAGTTGGTACAATCACAGTCCCCTTCAGGGCCCTGGGATCAAACAAGTATGGAACGACTACAAATGTAGATAGACCAAAAAGTGTCCAAGTCAAAGACTCGTTCCTGAACAAGATATCTACAATAAGTTCATTGTTGGGATCAACGAACTGGATAATAGGGGGAGACTTCAACATCATTCTCATGTTGGAAGAAAATACTGGTGGCACAAAGCGGCTAGATCAGGACAATGTTAAGTTCGGAGAACTAATAGACCAAGTAAAGTTGATAAACATAGAAACAAGAAATTGAATTTTCACTTGGTCCAACCAGAAATATGGCCACCAACATGTCACAAGTAGATTAGATTTATTCCTCATCTTTGAATCGTTACTAATGGATGAGTCGGTGTTACAAGACAACATCCTCCCAAAAGCTAGTTCATATCACTGGCCAGTCTCTCTCTCTGGTTAGACACAAGAGCTACACCCAAGATCAAGCCCTTCATATTTGAAAATTTTTAGCTCAACCACCTGGACTTTCAAGAACTCTCCACAACATGATGGAGGTAGGCATAAATAGACCATGACACATGCATGTATAAATTCCACCAAAGACTAAAAAACTTCAAATCTCATCTAAAGAGATGGAATAAACATGTATTTGGTAATATCCTCGAGAAAATGCAGGAGATCGAGTAGCGCCTGGAGGAACTGAAGTAGGAATTTATTTTGTAGGGAGGAATGGCAGAGTCGGCAAAGGAGGAAGACAATTTATAGGCAGAACTAGAGGAGCGCCAAAAGAAAGAGGAGATACTTTGGAGACATAAATCTATAATACGATGTCTTAAGTAGGGTGAAAAGAATACCAAGTTCTTCCACTAATCCATGGTGCATAAGAGATATATCAACAAAATTACTCAACTAGATGACAACCAGGGTAACCCCATTCGGGATCATGCAAGCATAGAAGCTTAGCTGATAAACTACTACAAATACCTCCTCACGGAACCCATTAGGGAAAAAATGTCGACCATACGTAAGATTACCCAACATATCCCCTCCCTGATCACAAAGGAACAAAATGAAACATTGATGAGGCCAATCATGCAAAGGGAAGTTGATCAAGCAGTTAAAGAGATGCCACTAGGTAAATCCCCATGGTCGGATGGATTCACAACAATCTTTTTTCACTATTCTTGGTCATTGATCAGGGAAGAATTCTAGCAAGTAGTAGAGGAGTCTGGAACATTTGGACAAGTTCTCTCAGCTTTAAATGCCACTTTCCTTACTCTAATCCCAAAGGAATAATGGGTAACCCATCCAAAGCAATTTCAACCCATATCCCTATGCAGTGTGATCTATAAAATTATCACGAAGGTAATCGATCTATGGTTCAAACCGGTCTTTCCCCTTCATGATATCCAAGGAGTAATCATGCAACGTGGAGGGACATCAAATCATGGATAGTTTCATTGTGGTGCATGAGGATATCCACTCACTCAAGTCAACTCACACCCTAGGTATGCTCATCAAACTTGACCTCTCTAAATCCTTCGATAGAATAAGCTGGAAATATATGTGGTCCCTCCTCGAAGCATTTGGTTTTGACACCACCTAGATAGCTTGGACCATGCAAATCACTTCTTCATCCTTCTTCTCCATTATAGTTAATGGAGTTCCCTCCCATCCCTTTACCCCCACTAAAGGAATTCGATAGGGGGACCCCCTTTCCCCTTTTCTCTTTGTCATAATGGTTGAAGCCCTTAGTTGGTACATTAACGCATCAATTGGGGATGGCTCCCTCAAAGGCCTACCTCTTCACAATCTCTAGTTGGCTCCCTCTCACAGTCAGTTTGTGGATGATACCTTGCTAATGAATACCCCCACTTCCCACGATGCTAACAAGATCAAGACCATTCTCACATACTTTGTAGAAGCTTTCAGAACCTCCATAAACCTAGACAAGTCACAACTTTACTTCTTCAATATCCTAATGGAAATCCAAACACACATATCCCGACTTCTGCGGATCCCCAAGAGCTCCCTTCTATCCAATTATCTCAGCATCCCCTTCACAGGGGAATCCACTTGCAACATCTCTTAGGATAGCCTCTTGTTATCCATCTCTAATTGTTTATACAACTAGATATTCCGCTCTCTCAGCCTCTCTGCTTGATTGGTCCTTCTAAAGTTGGTGCTTCAAGCCCTGTCGACGTACATCTTTACCTCCTTGGAAGCACCTTAGTCAGTCATCAGAGCCATAAGAAACCTCCAATGAATTTTTTTTTGGCATGGTCACCATCTAGACAATAAGTGGGCTCTAGTAGGCTCGGATAAAATTTGTCGGCCTAAATCAACTAGTGGACTAGGTCTTAGGGACCTAGGAAATCTTAATCGCATAATGGGGGAAAAAAATTGGTGGATCTAGCTCAAAAATACCACGGAATATGGGAAAAACTATGGAAACTCAAATATGCACCTAACACATAGAGGACCTCCTCATCAGGATCAATGATCCGATTCAGGGATCCAACATGTTAGCACTGAGAGTCACCCTTAGATTGCAGGAGGATAAGCCTAGTACCCATCAGAGTTTTTGGTGGATGTTGGTTTTATATGAGTGGAAGTCAATGGATACAACTCAATATATGAATGATGTTCAACACAAAACTGGAAAAGAAATGCACAGGGAAGTGAGGGACACATTAACTTCAGTCAGTGAATTGAGTTTAAGTATGAGCAGATGGGCGACTTAGTGAGAAAGGTGAAAAATATTTCTATGGGCATCGGCTTTCAAACATCTTGGTGAAGGAAAAATTAGGCTCAAGACTTCTCTCGAACTCGAGCTTAAGACACTGAAATATGTTCAAAAAAAAAAGTCACAACAACGTAATGATCAAACCTACATCACAATGAAACTACAACAACTCGACTGGATCCTCCATGCCTGAGCCATTCAATGTAAGAAGGAAAAAAATAACAAAGGGAGACGACTAAAACTAGTCACGATACCACTATAATCAAACCTACATTACAACAACATCACAACCCTCGAAATGATCCTCCATGCCCGAGTGTTTTAGCACAATTTTTACAAAGAGACAAAAAGAAGTTGACTTCTATTAATTCGAAAGTATCAAATTTGATACATAACGAGAGAACAATTATGGCATCAAAACATTACAAAATAGGGAGCTCTACTTAACTAGTTGACGACCTTAACAAAATATCAAAACTACCTACTTATACTCAGAACTATCCACAACCACCAGGGGTGAGCTCTAGCCACTACATTCAAGGATTTCCATTTGCATTTTCTTCTGTCATACGCGAGCTCAGATCAGTATGGGATTTGCAGGAAAATTCGTTCACATGGGAACTTTGGGCTGACAGTCTGCCTCCACGGCCAATTCTTCCATGCTTTCGATTTATGGGGTGAGATGAGGTTTCAACCACCACCCCTTCTTCATTAACTACCTTCATCGGGATCAGGACGAGGCTTAACGCTCAGGGAGATACCATGCGCTGCTAGCGACCCTTTGAGTCAACCCTACACATTCAAACCATGATGGTCTCATTCTTTAACTTACACATGCATCCTTGGCTTTTTGGTGCAGATCTCGTGAAATCCACACCCTTTCCTTCGCACTCCCAAAGCTCCTGGTGCTAGCTTCTTCTTCATTTCCTTTTCTCTGCATGCAACACTAGGCCATGACCTGGCGCTTATCTCTAAAGGCGCTTCGGTACTTCACTTTTTGAGAAATTTCACATTACTTGACTGTATATTTCCCGATGCCCGATTGACGAAATCGCTCCTCTCACATCGACGGTCATATATTCTATGCATCCAATGGCCTCGATTTCTTCTTTGAAAACCCAAGTCACCAATCATGCATTGGGTTCTTACCTTTATTCTTGGGCCCACCTCTTATGTGACCTCGGGCTGTGACCCCGGGCCTATCTTCAAAGGTGCTTCGGGGTTTCACGCTTCGTGAAATTAACGCATCACTCCCTGCAAAACCTCTGATCCGCGAAATAGAAAATCCTTGAAAATGTTAATGTGTTGCCACGCATCCTGCTAGATTAGACGACTCATGCTAATTTCAGGTTTTGGGACTTCAAATATTTGACAAACAACTTTAATAACATTCAAGCTACTGATTCCTGCAATAATTTTCCACCATTGATCTCTTCAAACGCGATCTATGGTCTAGATTCAACTAGCATTATACCTTGAGAAAATTTTAGATTCTGAATGCCTGGGAGCCATTGATTTGAACATTATATGGAATCCCCACCACTGAAAACTAAACTTGCATGTTTTCTTGATTTGAGCTCATAACAAGTCGCTTTGAATGATGTTCTTTGGGCTCATGGATGTAGCCTACGTCCCTTGACAAGTTAATGTGATAACATTTGGCTCCACAGGGGATGGCATGCTCCCTGTGAGCTGCCAAGAACTCTCAGTTTCAGTGCCTTATGCATTGGGCTATGGAGTCATTTGTGTAACCAACCTCTAAACACTTCCAGTTCGAGCTCATAACAGGTCTCTTTGAATGATGTTCTTTGGGCTCATGGCTGTAGCCTACGGCCCTTGACAAGTTAATGTGATAACAGTTGGCTCCACAGGGGATGGCATGCTCCCTATGAGCTGCCAAGAAATCACAGTTTCAGTGCCTTATGCATTGGGCTATGGAGTCATTTGTGTAACCAACCTCTAAACACTTCCATAAATTGGCCCTTATTCAAACAACTAGTTGACAAACTGTTGCAAACAGAAAGAAAACAAATTCTCGGGAACAAGCTTATTTCCTATTCTATCCTACTCTAACCAAATTTGAAACTTGATCAAGTAAAAGAATATTTCCACAACAACCACTCAAGTAATTTGATGGCTGAAAATATCTCATCTATGCCACTCATCATCAGTTACATAAACTCCTTCATAAAACCGTACTTACCCATGAGTATCGGTGAAATATTGAAATTTGAAAATTTTAGAAAATCTGAAACATATGACCCCATGTATATGGCGATATGATCATGAATCTCATGTTAGAATTTTGGTTTCTTTAGAAGACTAGGTTGCTCCTTTGTAAATGCTTCTCTGCCTGTAAATAAATTACCTCCTTGTTCATTCAAAACCAACCCTTGATCATCAACAATTGCAGTCTCTTATTCATAAGAATGATCACAAGATAATTGTACAACAGGATTTAAAGCATCATAACTATGATCAGACAAGAACCTATAGTTATCTATGGAATCAACCACTACTACATGCTCAAAATAGTCTGAAAATTGATCATAACATTGACATGCATTCCTGTCCGTAGACAAATCTGCAAATATTGAAGAATTTGATCCCAAATGTGAATCATACCTATATCCTTGTTGTTGTTCCAGATCTGATTTATACTCATTGTCTTCTTTCTCGAAATCTGAAACATACTAATAGTCTTCTTGCTTGGAATCTGAAACATACTGACAACATTCTTTCTCATGTACATGCAATTTTTCAAGATATACTTGCATATAAACCCACTTTCTAGCCCTAATGTTCTCTTTGACTTCTTCAACATCTTCAAAAAGTTGTATTAAAGATGAATATTTCCTTTCTCTCAGAAGAAGGACAAGCTCTGAATTTTGAGCCATGACATTGTACACCATGGCAGTAGTCTTCGTGGGTCTGATGTCCACCTGCATACTATGATAAACATTGTAAAACCTCTTGTTGAAGACAACCAAGGCTTCCTCTTCCCCACTCCTCAAGGCATTAAACTCAAACTAGTACTGATCAAGGGACTTGTTGTCACCCCAACACTTTAAAAATGCATGGCATATCTTGATCCAAGAACCAATAGAATCGACTCACAGACCTTTAAACCACACAACAACATTTCCAAACAAAGAGTGTGAGAACAACCTCATGGTAACATCATCATGAACAATATCAAACTGATCAACAAAGTTCTCAAAGGCCTCCAAGTGCCTCTCGGCTATAACATGATCCTCTCCAGAAAACCGAGGAAGATACTTAAAGGAATAAAGAGGATAGGGATGTAGGTGATGTGGCAACCTTAAAGGCTTAAACATCTTGTCTCTAACCTTAGCTTGAAAACTTGTGGGCTGAATATGGGATTTAACAAGAAGATGGGAAGGCCCAATAGTAACAACATAAGACAATGAGATCTGAGAAGGATTTGAATCATTTTCAACCCCCTCCAGGTCACAAGGTGTTAATATTATGGTAGCTTTGGGAGGTATGAACCTCTATTGTGACCTATGCGAGACTAGAATCCTCCAGAAGGAAGCAAAGAATTGAAGGAAACCCTAGACAAGTTGTCGACTGGACAAATACATTTAAAATTAATTTATTGATACCCAGAAGGAGAAGTTGGCCCCAGTTAGCCTACCCAGTTTACTATAAATACAGGGCACCAATTTTCATTATTCATCATCTCAGTAGTTGCAGAGAGAGCCAAATCTGCGCAGGCAGTTGCAGTTTTGGTGCGCAAGTTTCTGGGAGAGCTGGGAAAGTGAGTGCTAGCGTCTGGGTGGGATCATTTGTTCAGATTAGTTTCTATTCTTGCTTGGGGCATTAGCTTCTCTTGGTTATTGGATTGCTACTAGGATTCTCTTCTCAGTGAAGGTCAAGGTGCTCAGAGGGTGGCTTCGGCCTGTGGTTGGGTGACGAGGGTATCGTCAATGGTAAAATGAGCACAATCTTCTATATTCTAATAGGTTATGGGCCCACACCCCTTCAGTCAGCCTAAAATGATGGAAGGAAACCTAGTCGCTAGATATTGAGCTCGTTCAGGAACTGTCGCTAGGGTAACTAACAGGAGCATTTTCCAAAGCACTGCAGCTAGGGTTACTAGAAGAAGCAGTTGTAGAAACCCTAATTCTCAGATCCGACACCTTGTAATGGAGCATCTCTCTCAAGGAGAAGATATTCAGATGCTCCCTAATTCAACGCACCTATTGGCTCTCTCAGAATACATAAATGATGAAGTTGAATTTTTGGATCAAGGCATGACCAATTATCAGTCAACTGAAGACATGTGTGAAACAATCAGTCTCTTACACTACTCAACACTTACCGAGACAATTGAAGATGATATGTGGATAATCGACAGTGGAGCTTCCAGGAACATGACGGGAGATCAAGCTAGACTCTCAAATCTAAATGAGAGAAAGACATCGTACAAAGTGGAGCTTGGAGACAAAAGCACTTACCTCGTCGAAGGATTTGGACAAGCCTCCGTCAAGTTGGAATTAGGTAATCATGTTCACTTAAGCAATGTTTTTTATATACCTGGTTTAGAAAATAATCTTTTATCAATATCATGTTTAGAAGACAAAGGAAACATAATAGAATTCATGGATGAAAGGTGTTATCATGGCATAAGAATTTCAGCATAGAAGATGCTAGGGTTATTGGAAGATGTGAAGGAAATCTGTATAGACTACTAGAACGAAATGAATAATCTCTAGTACATGACGAAGTCAACCCTAATGAGCTTTGGCATAGAAGGTATGCTCATATCAATTATCAAGCATTACCTTTCCTTAGAAAAATGGTTGAAGGAATACCAGAATTCAAATCCACACACGAAGGAATTTGCAAGGGATGTGCCCTTAGGAAGAATATCAAGAAACCATTCCCAAGCAACAATAAAAGATCTAAGGAAACCCTAGATCTAATACACTCATATGTTTGCAGTCCAATGCCAGTCATATCTCTCTACTACGTAACCTTCATAGATGACTATTCAAGAAAGACATGGATGTATCTACTAAAATCAAAAGACGAAGTATTCAACAAGTTCAAGGAATTCAAGGCAGAAATAGAAAACCTTACGAACAAGAAAATCAAGGCATTAAGAACAGATAATGGAGGAGAATACACCTCAAAGGAGTTCATTGTATTTTTCAAATCAGCAGGGATTAGGAGGGAGTTGAATGTTTCTCATAATCCTCAACAAAACGGTGTAGCAGAAAGGAAGAACAAATATATCGAAGAAACAGTAAAAACCCTATTGAACGATCAAGATCTATCCATGTTTCTATGGGGAGAAGCAACAATGATGAAAATATATGTACAAAACAGAATCCCTCATCTCATATTGAAGGACACGACACAAGAAGAATCATTCTCAGGTAAGAAACCTAATGTAGAAAACTTACGAATATTTGGATGTCAAGTCTACTCTCATATTCCCAAACATAAAATAAATAAACTAGAACCCTCAGGAAAGAAGGGGATATTCGTGGGATATAGTGATTCATCCAAAGCCTACAGAATATATATTCCAGAACAACACAAGATAGAAGTAAGAAGAGACGTAAAATTCAATGAAATGATGGCCTTCAGGAAATCCATCAAAGAAATTATAGAAGAAGAAGAACCTGAAGAACCAAATGAAGAAAACACAGAAAATGAAAATGACGAAAAGGATCAACCTAATAATCCTATGGAGCCATCTGAGAACATTGATTCAGATATCATACCTAAAACCAAGAAACAACCAGCTTGGCTTGAAGCCACATTACAAGACGCAGAAAGAATCAAGGTTCCAGAAGGAACATCCAGGAAGAGTAAAAGACCGAAAAGATTCTCAAGTTATGCATCATTCATGACAACGCTTCTAGATGAAGGACCTACTACATTCGAAGAAGAAGTTAAAAAGGGACAATGGAAAGAAGCTATGGAAAAATAACACCAGTTCATTATGAAAAATGAAGTATGGGAAATTGTACCCAGGCCTAACGAGAAATCGGTGGTAACCTCAAAATCGGTATACAAGATCAAACATGCAGCAGACGAAAGCGTGGATAAATATAAGGCAAGATTTGTGGCCAGAGGGTTCTCCCAAAAGGAGGGAGAAGACTATGATGAAACTTTTTCTCTAGTAGCAAGGTATACCTCCGTTAGAGCTATCATATCTCTTGCCACTTCCATGGGATGGAATCTACACCAGATGGATGTAAAAACAGTCTTTCTCAATAGAGCTATTGAAGAAGAAGTATATATTGAACAACCTCAAGGATTCAAGGTACATTCCAGAGACACTCATGTTTGCAGATTGAAGAAAGCTCTATATGGACTCAAGCAAGCTCCAAGGGCTTGGTACGCCAGAATGGACAACTATCTAACAAGACTTGGTTTCTCCAAGAGTCATGCAGATCCAAACCTTTACTACAAAGTCGTGGATAACGCACATGTGATTCTACTATTATATGTTGATTATCTATTCATAACAGGTGAAGAATCTCTAATCATCTCGTGCAAGAAGGATTTAGCCTCTGAATTTGATATGAAAGATCTAGGTCCCATGCACTATTACTTGGGACTAGAAGTATGGAAGAAGCATGGTGAAGTATTCCTTGGACAAGGAAAGTACACAATAAAGATCCTTCAGAAGTTTGGAATGATGGACTGTAAGTCCATGGACACTCCTATGAATGCTGATATAAGAAAAGTGAAAGTCTTAGATTCCAATCCAGTAGATCCATCTCTATATCGGCAACTAATTGGATCATTGATGTATTTGGTAAATACTCGACCAGATATTTGCTTTGCTATAAATACATTAAGTCAGTTCCAAGTGGAACCTAGACAAGAGCATTGAATAGCTGCAAAGCATGTCCTAAGATATATTCGTGGGACAATAAACTATGGCTTGAGATATACCGCATCTAGTGATATCCAACTTCATGGATTCATAGAATTTGATTGGGCAGGAAGTGCAGAAGACAGAAAGAGTACTTCAGGTATGTGTTTCATCTTGGGCTCCGCTATGATGTCTTGGGGCAGCAGGAAATAGAAGTCTGTTGCACTCAGTACAACAGAAGCAAAGTATATGGCATCTTGTGAAGCATGCATAGAAGCAGTGTGGCTAAGGAAGTTAATCTCTGATTTATTTGATCAGACTCTAGAATCATCCATAATATATTGTGATAATGAGAGTTGCATAAGATTATCTGAACATCCAGTGTTTCACGAAAGGTCGAAGCACATTGAGATCGAATACTACTTTATTCGAGATAAAGTCCAAGAAGGAGAGGTAAAGCTCGAGTGTATCCCCACTGATGAGAAAACTGTAGATATCCTAACAAAACCTCTATCTAGAATCAAGTTTGAATATTTCCAAGAGAATATGGGGATCGTGGAAATAAATCCCTTAGTTTAAAGAGAAGATTCTCCAAGCTAGAGAAGACACTGAAAAATATTCTCGAAGAAAATTTATTTATGTGATTTAAATAACTCTCTAGTTAGGAGGGAGCACTGAAAAACATTATTTATTTTTATAATTGAAAATTAGTCCAAATTGGACAGATGCTTTCCTGTTTGGAAAGTGGATTGAGATTTCTGACGGATAGTGACTTCCCATTGTAGTTAACATGGGAGGCAGACTGATTGTTGATGTATCATAGACAACGACTTCCCATTGTGGTTAACATGGGGAGTGGTCTAGGATAGTCATTCTTCTTGGTAGTCGGTATGCGTAGTGGTCAAGTAGAATGGTCTGCCTCACCGAGCAGTCATTCTTTCGAAGTTCACAGTTGTGAGCAATTTCGAAGAATGGTCCATTTTGGAGGTTGATGCAGGACAAACATCCGCTAGGGCAGACTCATTATCTCCAGGTTACACTTTGTTTAGTGCCGGAGGAATGGCCCAGGGTGTGGAATGGTCTGGACAGTTATTCCTTAGGGCAGACTCATTCTCTCCAGGTTACACTTTGTTTAGTGTCGGAGGAATGGCCGAGGGTGGGGAATAGTCCAGGCTCAACAATCAGGGACATTCATTCCTTAGGGCAGACTCATTGTCTCCAAGTTACACTTTGTTTAGTGTTGGAGGAATGGCCCAGGGTGAGGAATGGTCCAAACATTTCTTAGGGTTTATACATTCTGTCCAGGGTGCACTTTAATTAGTGTAGGAAGAATGGCCCAGGGTGAGAAATGGTCCAGGCTCAGAAATCAGAAATAATCCTTCTTCCTTGTTTGAGAAGAATGGGGCAGATAGCCCATTGTTGATATTCTATACCGAGGGCATATATTCTTTCATATCTCACAGACGTGAGTGAAAAATCGGCCCAGATGATTCAGTTTTTATCATAACATTGTTTCTATGCAGGTTGCTATCAAATGTTTGTTATGAATAATATATGACAGTCGATATACTACTGTGGTGGATTTGTTCCACTACTTGTGATTATGTTTCACGGTTTTAGTAGTTGCGTACTACCTGAATAGACACAGGTGTGTTCTATTAATTGATATTGTACCAGTTGTCATAGGAGATTATCTAATTGGATAATAATGAGAGGTGCTCGTAGTTCTACCAGTTGAATGGTCTATTGTGCTCAAGACCATACCTCCCTAGCTAGGAGGGAGTGTTAATATTATGGTAGCTTCGGGAGGTATGAACCTCTATTGTGACCTATGACGAGACTAGAATCCTCCGGAAGGAAGCAAAGAATT
>ML820875.1:19039-49788 GCA_009831015.1 Picea engelmannii
GAAAATCTCAAATTTGATACATAACCAGAGAACATTTATGGCATCAAAACATTGCAAAATAGGGAGCTCTGGTGAACTAGTTGATGACCTTAAAAAAATATCAAAAGTACCTACTTATACTTAGAACTATCCACAACCACCAGGGGTGTGCTCTGGCCACTCCATTCAATGATTTCCATTTGCATCTTCTTCTGTCAGATGCGAGCTCAGATCAGTATCATCTTTGTAGGAAAATCCCTCCATAGAGGAACTTTGGGTTGATAGTCTGCCTCCATGACCATTTATTCCATGATTTCCATTTATGGGGTGAAACGAGGCTTCAACCACCACCCCTTGTTCATTAACTACCCTCATCGGGATCAGGACAAGGCTTAATACTCAGGGAGATACCTTGCGCTGCTAGTGGACCTTCGAGTCAACCCGACACCTTAAAACCATGATGATCTCATTCTTTAACTTACACAGACATCCTTGGCTTTTTGGTGCAGGTCTCGTGAAATTCACACCCTTTCCCTCGCAATCCCAAAGATTTTGGTGTGTGATTCTTCTTTTTGCTTCTCTCTGCCTGTGACCCTGGGCCATGACCTGGCGCTTATCTCTAAAGGTGATTTGGGACATCACTTTTTGGGAAATTTTGCATTAGTTGACTACAGATTTCTCGATGCCCAATTTATAAAATTGCTCCTCTCAGATCGACGGTTGTATCTCCTATGCATCCAATGGCCGTGATTGCTTCCTTGAAAACCTAAGTCACTAATCATGCGCTGGGTGCTTACCTTTCTTCTTGGGCCCACCTCCTATGTGACCTCAGGTTGCGACCCTGGGCCTATCTTCAAAGGTGCTTCGAGGTTTCACACTTCACAAAACTGGTGCATCGCTCCCTGTAAAACCACTGATTCGCAAAACCATGAATCCGCAAAAATGTCTATCTATCGCCATGTGTCCTGCTGGATCGGACAACTCATGCTAATTTCGGGTTTCGAGACTTCAGACCTTTGACGAAAAAATTTAATAACATTTCAAGCTCTTGATTCCCACAATAATTTTTCATCGTTGATCTCTTCAAACGATATCTATGGTCTAGATTCAACCGACGCTATACCTCGAGCAACTTTCATATTACGAAGGCCCACGAGCCGCTGATTTGAACATTATATGGAATCCTCACCGCTAAAAACTTAACTTGCCTGTTTGCTTGATTCGAGCTCATAACGAGCCTCTTTGAATGTTGTGCTTTGGGCTCATGGCTGCAGTCCACGGCCCTTGACAACTAAATGTGATAACACAACATATGGAACACAACTTGGTGTAATCGACCTCTTATACAAAAACATGCTTTTTGGAAGATACAAAATGGAGAGAATTCCCTATTGTGGCAAGACTCCTGGCATCAATTACCACCACTACACTCAATAGAAGATCTAAGCCACCTGCACCAATGAATGAAATCAAGGGACACACTACAATTAAAGGATCTTTGGAAGGAAAAAAATTTGCAACACCTTTTGTGTGTATGGAGGGCCCAACCCCATGAACTAAGCATACAGGGAGAAACCAACACGCAGACCTGGAGGGATTATGCACAACAACAAAAGATCCATGTTAGTGATGATCCAAACATCCTCAGGTAGGGACACTCGCCAACACGGAGCTTCTTGGTCAAAGAAGATTATCATCTCCAGGAAAATTACCACATGCAATCTAAACAACACATATAGGGAAAAATCTGGAACCCCAAATTCTGGCTGAAAGTCTCCCTTTTTCTCTGGCTAATTATTCAGAACTGCATTCACACTTAGGATAACCTCCGTAAATGATATTTTGTGGGACCTTCGATATGCCTCCTCTATTGGGAATAGGAGGAAACAATGGAGCACATATTAAATCAATGTGCTCACAGTGAAGTCATATGGGACATGGTAGCACAAATAATGTGTCATTCTAATAGGAACACAGATAACATTGTAAGAATTATTGGAAATTGGGACTCAATTGCCTAGAAAAGCCCAATCTAAGATCCCATCTAGCGACTGCTACCAGGATTCTTCGTCTGGAAAATATGGAAAGAGAGAAACAAATGCATTTTTCATTTTAATTCCTCACCTCCCAACTCTACTTGGGAAAAGATCCTCACCCTCTTTCAAGAAACAATCAGAGTTAAGCTCTGGAATCAAGATGATATGAATTGAAATCCCCCTAAAAGTGACATCTTCTTGGCATGTAAACTAAACCTCTGTGGTTGTCCCCACCAAGACCTCTCTCGTTCAACCAATATTTCATGCATACCACCCTCTTGGTCCCCTCCTAGTGCGGGATTTGTCAAATTAAACTTCGATGTCTCCTCAAAGGGAAATCCCGGACCAATTGGTTTTGGAGCAGTTTTCTGAGAAAGTGTGGGGATAATTCTGCACATCACAATAGGTTACTAGGGACTCAACACAAATAATGAAAAATAACTTTGGAGTCTCCTTAAGGGAATCAAATTGGAAATCGATCACAACATCTTTTAGCTCATAGTGGAAGGGGACTCCCAAGTAACCTTCCAACTTCTCTCTAAAATCATTCATGGCTCACACCCCTCAAAAATTTCCCCAAGATGGAGGCTCATGGGACTGCCGGAGGACTTCCATTCCCTCCTTCAACCCAACCTCACCTTAATCCCTTCACATGTGAAAGGAAAAGAAAATAAGATAGCATATTGCCTAGCTAATGAGGGCGTAGACCCAAAGGAGGAGATGATTGAATTGGATGCTCGAATATCCCCAACCCCCTAGTTGTTTCTCAAATGTATGGATATATCCTAAAGAGAGTGCCCCTCCTGAATGGGGTGCCACGTTTCCTCGACAGTACCATGCAGTCCACATGTCACCTCCATTTTCTTAATTTCTTGGATGGAGGACATCCTCATCAAATAGGACCTCCTCATCAGGATCAATGATCCGATTCAGGGATCCAACATGTTAGCACTAAGAGTCACCCTCAGATTGCGGGAGGATAAGCCTAGTACCCATCATAGTTTTTGGGGGATGTTGGTTTTATATGAGTGGAGGTCAATGGATAAAACTCAATATATGCATGATGTTCAACATAGAACTGAACAAGAAATGAATAGGGAAGTGAGGGCCACATTAACTTCAGTCAGTGAACTGAGTTTAAGTGTGAGCAGATGGAAGACTTAATGAGAAAGGTGAACAAGAATGCTATGGGCATTGACTTTCAAGCATCTTGCTGAAGAAAAAATTAGGCTCAAGACTTCTCTTGAACTCGATCTTAAGACACTAAAATATGTTCAAAAAACACAGTCACAACATCATAATGATCAAACCTACATCACAATGCAACTACAACAACTCGACTGGATCCTCCATGCACGAGCCGTTCAATGTAAGAATGAAAAAGATAGCAAAGGGAGCTGACTAAAACTAGTCACGATACCACTATAATCAAACCTACATTACAACAACATAACAACCCATGAAATGATCCTCCATGCCCGAGTGTTTTAGCATAGTTTTTATAGAGAGAAGAAAATAAGTTGACTTCTATTAATCTAAAAGTCTCAAATTTGATACATAATGAGAGAACAATTGTGGCATCAAAACATTACAAAATAGGGAGCTCTGCTTAACTAGTTGACGAACTTAACAAAATATAAAAACTACCTACTTATACTCAAAACTATTCACAACCACTAGGGGCACTCTCTAGCCACTACATTCAAGGATTTCCATCTTCATTTTCTTCTGTCAAACGCGAGCTCAGATCAGTGTGATATTTGCAAGAAAATCCATCCACATGGAAACTTTGGGCTGACAGTCTGCCTCCACAGCTAGTTCTTCCATGCTTTCCATTTATGGGGTGAGATGAGGTTTCAACCACCACCCCTTCTTCATTAACTACCTTCATTGGGATCAGGATGAGGATTAACGCTGAGGGAGATACCTTGCACTGCTAGCGGCCCTTTGAGTCATCCCTACACCTTCAAACCATGATGGTCTCATTCTTTAACTTACACGGGAATCCTTGGCTTTTTGGTGTAGGTCTCATTAAATCCACACCCTTTCCTTCACGCTCCCAAAGACCCTGGTGCCAGCTTGTTCTTAATTTCCTTTTCTATGCATGCAACACTAGGCCATGACCTAGCACTTATCTCTAAAGGTGCTTCGGGACTTCTCTTTTCTAGAAATTTCACATTACTTGACTACAGATTTCCCAATGCCCGATTGACGAAATCACTCCTCTTAGGTCGACAGTCGGATATGCTATGCATCAGATGACTGCGATTACTTCTTTGAAAACCATAGTCGCTAGTCATGCACTAGGTGCTTACCTTTATTCTTGGGCCCACCTACTATGTGACCTCGGGCTACGACCCTGGGCCTATCTTCAATGGTTCTTTGGGGTTTCACGCTTTGCAAAAATAGTGCATCACTCCCTGCAAAACCTCTAATTCGTGAAACAACGAATCCATGAAAATGTTTATCTATCGCCATGCATCTTGCTGAATCAGATGGCTCATGCTAATTTCAGGTTTCGAGACTTCAAACCTTTGACGAACAACTTTAATAACATTTCAAGCTCCTGATTCCCGCAATAATTGTGGAGTTGTCAGGTGCAAACTGCAATCTTCAATGGTACTGATTTCTGATGCCCCTTTAGAATAAAAAAAAAAATTCATTTTATCCTTGGCAATAACGCCAAGAATGTTAGAACTGAGAGTTACCCTCAAATTACGGGAGGATAAGCCCAGTACCCATCAGAGGTTTTTGTGGATGTTGGTTTTATATGAGTGGAGGTCAATGGATAAAACTAAATATATGAATGATGTTCAACACAAAATTGGACAAGAAATGCACAGGGAAGTGAGGGCCACATTAAGTTCAGTCAATGAATTGAGTTTAAGTGTGAGCAGAGGGAATACTTAGTGAGAAAGGTGAACAAGACTGCTCTGGGCATCAACTTTTAATCATCTTGGTGAAGAAAAACTCAGGCTCAAGACTGCTCTTGAACTCAAGCTTCAGATACTGAAATATGTTCAAACAACACAATCAAATCAGCATAATGATCAAACCTACATCACAATGTGGCTATAATAACTCGACTGGATCCTCCATGCCCGAGCCATTCAATGTAAGAAGGAAAAATATAACAAAGGGAGCAGACTAAAACTGGTCACAATACCACTATGATCAAACCTACATTACAACAACATAACAAACCTCGACTGGATTCTCCATGCCCGAGTGTTTTAGCACATTTTTTATAGAGAGCTGAAATGAAGTTGACTTCTATTAATATGAAAGTCTCAAAATTGTTACATAACTAGAGAACAGTTATGGCATAAAAACATTACAAAATAGGGAGCTCTGCTCAACCAGTTGATGACCTTAACAAAATATCAAAACTACCTACTTATACTTAGAACTATCCACAACCACCAGGGGTGCGCTCTGGCCACTACATTCAATGATTTCCATCTACATATTGTTCTGTCAAACGTGAGCTTAGATCAATATTGTCTTTGTAGGAAAATCCGTTCACAGGGGAAATTTGGGATGATAGTCTACCTCCACGGCCAGTTATTCCATGCTTTCCATTTATGGGGTGAAACAAGGTTTCAACCACCACCCCTTCTTCATTAACTACCTTCATTGGGATTAGGACGAGGCTTAACACTCAGGGAGCTACCATGCACTGCTAATGGATCGTCGAGTCAACCCGACACCTTGAAACCATGATGATATCATTCTTTAACTTACATGGGCATCCTTGGCTTTTTGGTGTAGGTCTCATAAAATCCACACCTCTCCTTCGTGCTCCCAAAGATCCTGGCGTAGGCTTCTTGTTTTTCCTTTTCTCTGCATGTGACCCTGGGCCATGACCTAGTGCTCATCTCTAAAGGCGATTCAGGACATCGTTTTTCAGGAAATTTCGCATTACTTGACCACAGTTTTCCCGATGCCCAATTGACAAAATCGCTACTCTCAAATCGACAGTCGGATCTGCTATGCATCCAATGGCCGCGATTGCTTCCTTGAAAACCCGAGTCACCAATCATGCACTGGGTGCTTACCTTTCTTCTTGGGCCCACCTCCTATGTGACCTCAAGCTACGACCCTGGGCCTATCTTCAAAGGTGATTCAGGGTTTCGCGCTTCGTGAATTTGGCGCATCGCTCCCTGCAAAACCTTTGATTCGCAAAACTACGAATTCACAAAAATGTCTATCTATTGCCACACGTCCTGCTGGATCAGACAACTCATGCTAATTTTGGGTTTCGATACTTCGGACCTTTGATGAACAACTTTAATAACATTTTGAGCTCTCGATTCCCACAGTAATTTTCCACTGTTGATATTTTCAAACAATATCTATGATCCATATTCAACCGATGCTATACCTCGAGTAAATTTCATATTCTAAATGCCCACGAGCCGTTGATTTTAACATTATATGGAATCCACGCCACTGAAAACTTAACTTGCATGGTTGCTTGATTCGAGCTCATAACAATCCTCTTTGAATGTTGTTCTTTGGGCTCAGGGCTGCGAACTGCGGCCCTTGACAACTTAATGTGATAAAAAAACATATGGAACACAACTTGGTGAAATCGGCCTCTTATACAAAAACATGATTTTTGGGAGATACGAAATGGAGAGAATTCCCTATTGTAGCAAGAATCCTGGCAGAAATTACGACCACTACACTCAATAGAAGAGCTAAGCCACCTGCACCAATGAATGAAATCAAGGGACACACTACATGTAAAGGATCTTTGGAAGGAAAAAATGTTGCAACACCTCTGGCGTGTATGGAAGGCCCAACCCCATGAACTAAGCATACAAGGAGAAACCAATACACAGGTCTGGAGGGATTATGCACAACAACGGAAGATCCACATTAGTGATGATCCAGACATCCTCAGGTAGGGACACTCGCCAACTGGGAACTTCTTGGTCAAAGAAGCTTATCATGTCCAGGAAAATTACCACATGCAATCTAAAGAGCACATATATGAAAAAATCTGGAACCCTAAATTCTAGCTGAAAGTCTCCCTTTTTCTCTAGCTAATTATTTAGAACCGCATTCTCACTTAGGATAACCTCCAAAAACAAGCTTTTGTGGGACCTTCGATATGCCTCCTTTGTCGGCAATAGGAGGAAACAATGGAGCACATATTAAATCAATTTGCTCATAGTGAAGTCATATGGGACATGGTAGCGCAAATAATGTGTTATTCTAATAGGAACGAAGATAACATTGTAAGCACTATCGGAAATTGGGACTCCATTGCCTAGAAAATCCCAATCTTAGATCGCATCTGGCGACCGCTACCAGGATTCTTGGTCTGGAAAATCTAGAAAGAGAGAAACAAATGAATTTTTCACTCAACTTCCTCACCTCCCAACTCTACTTGGGAAAATATCCTCACCCTTTCAAGAAACAATCACAGCTAAGGTCAGGAATCAAGATGATATGAATTGCAATCCCCCTGAAAGTGACATCTTCTTGGCATGTAAACTAAACCTCCATGGCTGTCCCCACCAGGACCTCTCTCGTCGAACCAAGATTTGATGCATACCACCCTCTTGGTCCCCTCTCACTTTGGGATTTGTCAAATTAAATTGCGATGTATCCTCGAAGGGAAATCCCACACCAACTGGTTTTGGAACAGTTTTCTGAGAAAGCAGGGGGATAATTCAACACATCACAATAGGTTACCAGGGACTAAACACAAATAATGAAGAATAACTTTGGGGTCTCCTTAAGGGAATCAAATTGGCAATCAGTCACAACATCTTTTAGCTCATAGTGGAAGGGGACTCCCAAGTAACCATCCAACTTCTCTCTAAAATCATCCATGGCTCACACCCCTCAAACATTTCCCCAAGATGGAGACTCATGGGATTGTTGGAGGAGTTTCGTTCCCTCCTTCAACTCAACCTCACCTTAATCCCCTCACATGTGAAAGGAGAAGAAAATAAGATAGTATATTGCCGAGCTAATGAGGGTGTAGACTCAAAGGAGGAGATGATTGAATTGGATGCTCGAATCTCCCCAACCCCCTAGTTGTTTCTCAAATGTATGGATATAGTTTGAAGAGAGTTTCCCTCCTGGATGGGGTGCCATGTAGCCTAGGCGGTGCCATGCAGTCCACATGCATATGAAATTATTAATAAGGTCCATCGCTTCCACTTGCTCCATTTCTTGGATGGAGGATGAACTTAAATGTGCTTCGGGGAAGGTTGGACAACTCCCTTGTACAGGTTTAATGGCACTCTCAATGCGCTATGGAAGAGGGGTGATGATAGGTACATGAGGAGTTTGTGAGGTCACCTTAGTTTCTCAGACACTCCTCAACTTCTACCAGGTTGGTGATGGATTGTTTCATTCCATTTCATTACTTCATTTGTGTGTTTCTCTGCTCAATTGTCCATCTATGTGCACCCTTGTATTTAGTTTTGTATGGCCTTCCTTCCCTGTCATGCCTCGTGAATGAGGGAAACCCAAGAGGGGTCCATCTTGGTATCATTACATAGCGAGGAAAAAACTCCTTCGTGAACTAGAGAGGGCTTCCTCAACAAAACTGATTCATAGGAATAAGGAGTCGAAGACACCTCTAATGGCATATGTGGACGAGGAAATCCTGGACGAACCAATTACGGTTCCTCCACACTCCCTCCTCTACATAGTACCAGACCCCATGACTGACCCAACAATAGTCTTATTGCAATGGATACAATGACAGCCTTAGAGGGGGCTACATGTATAGTCCAAGAAGAGATACCTTGGGTGGATCTCCCTACTGAGCATCCATTGCCTACTTCAGAAACAGACCGAAGTTCGATTTCACCTTGACTTCTAGCACCAGAACACCTGAAACTGATATTTTATATGAGGAGGGACATGATGGAACAACTCCACAAGAACACCCGCCGTAGTAGCAAAATCGACATTTTGTTCGACGCCTTCTTGAGCATGCTAATTAAGTAGAGATGACCAACTTGTGTGCAACCTTTTGTCTTCACTCCTCATGGAGGAAACTCAAATGGAAGGCTCCATTTTTCTAAGAGTTCCTATAATGTTTAAGTTTTATAAGCTCTCAACACTCCATTTGCAAAGAACTGCTTAGTTTTCTTGTCTTACTACTTAGTTTTTTTGTCCAGATTGTATGATCAATTTTTTGATGCATGTCTACAAAAAACTATCACAACACTCTACCACCACTTGCTATGGTTTCCAACTATTTGGTGAAGCAAGTGGTGGCTTCTAATTTTGGCTACAAGAACAAAATAATTCCACCTATTTTGGTTTCCACTAGTTTGGCGGAACAAGTGGAAAGCCTATGATCCTAAACATATATGTACAATGAAAACTATTTTTTGAAATAATATCACTTTTTTATTTACAATAAAAAATATTAATGTTTTAAAACACTTACAATACATTACATTAAAGTGGGGATCATCTTTCTTGGGAACATCTCTTTAGACATTCAAGTTTCACAAAACACCTTCATAATGAAAAATGATAACACTATATTTGCTATTATAAAATACAAAGAGGTGCATGTTATAGATTATATTACTTTTCTTCATTCCAAGCATTTCGAAATGGGAATTAGAGACAATTAGTTACCTATTCCATCCATTTCAAAATGGGCATTAGAAAGAATTAGTTACCTAGACAATTTGGTGGCTAACTTGTTATCTTGGGTTCTGATACTCAAACGTGAGTGGGAAACATTGTCATTATTTTGTCAATGAGAAGCATATCCAACCCTTATTGGTAAACATTGTGCATGCACAAGGTAAGGGGTATTTCATTTTTATTCTTCTTCTCTTAATTAATTATTATTTYAGTAATTGTTTTTTTTTTTTWAATAATTGATTTAGCAAGTAAATTTGTTTTTTTAATTATAATGAAAAGTRTCTTAAACTTTAATTTTGGAAATGTTGAACCAAAAAATTGAAATGAATATATTTAAATATTATTCATAAATGGTGGGTTTATGATTTCTTGGTTTCATCAACATGTATTTTTTTTTTGTGAAATTTTACTTCTCTTTGTAAGGATTAATTCCATGATACAAACATTAATTTTAATTTGAACCTTTGGCTATGTGAATGTTATTAAAGAATAGARATTCCAAAAAAAAATTAACTTTGATCTYTATGGTTCTTCCAAAYYTATSAACAAAAAATAGTATAATAATCAAAATCATCAACTTTTTGAAAAAAAAATAAAAATTGATAGGATCAGAGCACTTTGGTTATTGCAATCTTCAACCTTTCACAATTTAATTCAACAATCACCAAATCARYAGAACTCATGTTCTAGTGATTGTAGTTGATATTTCCTAAAACAAAAATAKAGGTATAGGCATTTCCTATTCTTTTAGGTTTCTTGGTGCATTTGAGAACCCTCGAAGGAAGGAAAGGGAAGGACAAAAAATGTTGTGGTTAGCGAGATAGTCATAGAGGACATGCACTAGAGACTGTCTTTTATATTCCCTTAAACTCTCACTCTATGCATAATCTCAACCTGTGTGTAGGATGGTTTGTGATGTGTATAACTCTTGAAGGTCTATCAAAAGTCTCCTATTCAATGTTGGTAGATTTAGCACCTACAATTGTGAATTTTTCATTATTTACTTCCATACTTAGCTTTGTTTTTTCATCATTACGGTTTCTAGCTTGTTAAAGGAATTATTGGTAAATTAAAGAATTATTGGTAAATTAACCCTAGCTAGTTAGTTTACATTCCTTTTCTAAATTGTTGATAAAACCGAATTTTAAATAATAGTGAACTACCATAATAATATACAAGCATACTCTAACATAATCAAGGTTTAAAACAATATTTAACATATTGGTATTCCATCTCCTTTTGATCCTTCCTTTCCCCATCCTAGGATTTCTCGATATAGGCCTAGAATTAAGTTGTGACTCGACTCTCCTCTTCCCCCTATTTAGTAGCGTGTGTGTGCATGTGTGTGCTCTTGTTTGGTATTCCATCATTTCCCTCACATTAGTGGTAGCATGAATTCATTTGCTACATTTTTTCAACTCCAATAGGAATTTCTTGTCAACCCTTCCTTCTCTTAAGAGGAGGATCTATCCTCCCTTATTTTTCTTCTCCTACTTCCCTTGTCTCTTGGGACTATGGAGTCCTCTTATTTCCATTGTTCTACTATTGTTTAACTTATTTGATTTCATATTTGGTTCAACCATCTCTATCCTTAAGAAATGTTGAACCTATCTTACCTCATCCATGTTAGTGTCTTCAACATGCCTCATGATTGTTTTCTTAGCATTCACGCAACAATTTTTTCATAGACTTACAACAATGAAAACCTCCACAATATTACTACATAAACCAAGTTACTTGTCGATCATATTCACCACTTACTCCCAAATTGGAACTTGTGCATTCCCCCCCAAGAAAATGTTTTTATACAACTACACCCTCTTCTCAAAACCAAGTAAACATGAAACCTACCACCTCATGTAGAACATGTGATGATCTTGTACCATGTGTGTGAAAAATTTAAGAACAAATCATTAGAGATTTTGAACCACGTAGATCCCATATTAAGTAATCCTTACTCCTCGATACATTTCCTAAGCCAAACCTCCATCCTTTTTTTTCCAAGAAAAAAATAATTATTTGAGATAAATAATAATACAATTCTCGGGTGCTCTAGGAACAATCCAAAAAACATCATCCATAGATAGATATATTTAGAATATTTCACTATATATCTAGAAATATCGACATCCTTCATAATATCGAGTATGTTATCTATCAAGTAATTGAAAACAAATAGTAGACTTGGCAATCCCATGTAGTGACAAATTACAAGTTCAAAAGAAGTTCATAAATCATTAAGCAAAAACTGTTGTAAAACCATTGCATGGTCATCTTGAAATTCTTCCAAATAGCCATAAATACCAGGTATATAAAGTCCTTCCTTTGATACCTAATTTGTTCGTGTGTTGTGCTATTTATAAATATGAGTATAGATGACCCAAAGAAATTGATTATGTATTTACTTTAATTGTTGTGCTTATGGAAGGAAAGGATTATTTTAGTACTTGGATTCTTTCCTTGTTTTAATTAATGACCATTGATGAATCACCCATGACCTGAAGATTATCAATCCCTCTATCCAAAGAGGATTTTAGTAAGTATTACAAGTCCTTGAATTCCCCTTGGTTATTTGTTCCTCTGTCTATATTACCTTTGACCTAGAATATGTTTCTTTGAAAGAGATAGAATGAATTCAATCCCACTAGTAGAATTTGGGCCTTGACAAGCCCCATCAAAATATCCCCAAGCTCCAGACTTGTCCACATGTATCTCTAATAGAATTATCCTTGGTTTAACCTTTGGAGTAGCCTTATAACATGCAAATAAATAATTAACCTACGCAGATGAATGAAAAGTAAGCATCATAGAGCCAAATATCCATCCTTACCATAGAGCCCCTTTCAAGTGATGGATTATGTAATTTCACAGAAGTGGTGTGATACATCTAATCCTTGTCCTCTCGAAACTAATTTTCTTACAAATAGTCACAGATACATAGATGTTGACTTCCCTAGTCCAAGCAAGTGGTGTAAGCATCTTAATCACAACATTGACAATTCAAATGAATGGCATCTTATTCAATGGAAGAATTATTCCTCTTCCCATCAAGGCCCATGAACACCCTCTATCTAATTTAATACCTCTTAGTAATTCACTTCCCCTAAAAAAAATTTCACATCTCAACTTGACACTCCTTAAAGATAAGATCTCCTTCTTCAACCTATGAGAATTTCATCTTTTCGCCAAATAATGTCTACATTAGTAACCTTTGATGCACTAACCTTAGTGAAATCATCAGTGATATGCATCTGGATTCCCTTGACCCTTCCTCTCACTTCATAAGTTACCTCAACATGACCTTTCAAGAGTTATATACCAATCCTTCTCTATGACACCTTAACTATCATAAGGAGTTGACCACTAGGAATTCCTCACTAGATCCTCTCTCTCGGTCTTGTCCACCTTCCCTAAGAAGCTGTACCTACAAAAATATGTTTTGGGGGCATGAATTGAATGCAGAGGACAACAGATTCGAGAGAATTTCTGGTGTTGAAATACATTATACCATTGAAGCACGAGTCTCTCAAGGAGAGAGAGAAAATATCCCAAGATGATATGACCAACTAAGATGATCAATAATCTATGATAGATCGATTATAATGATCATCTATAAATAGGTTTGGTCATGGAACAAACTCAACAAACTTGTGTGAAGGAGGTTGCACTTGTCCATAAAACATGGATCATGAATCCATAAGTGGACATGGCCAACCGAGGGTTTATTTAGGTTTTGACCCAATCAATCTGACAAGGTGAGTTTACAAAGTAACTGCATGCTCCAACAACCCCCTGCAATTTTTGCTTGGAGGAAAAAAAATTCCACAACATTCCTCCATGAATTTGTTCTAACTGCAAAATCTAATCACAAGATGACACAACAACACTCTTGAGGAAGTATGATCAACATGGACACAGATCAAGGCTAAAGAGAAACCATCCATTTCAAGATGGGCTATAAAATTGACTATCACAACATAGTCCCAGTTGGGCAATTGACTGGACAACAAAATAACACCATCCAGTTGATGAGATGATTAGACAAGAATGTACCAATAAAACCAGTCTTTCTCAATCCAACAGTCTTTGTAGAAGGTAAAACAGATTAAAGTACAACTCCCAACAACATAGTCAAACATGGTTCGATCGGTCTCAAAAATGCAAGTCGGGTCAACGAGAAGCAGTTGAGTCAACACACATCTCATCAATTGTGTTTCCATATCAACAACTTCAAGTACTTCCCCCCTTACATGCAACTGAGGGGTCAAAGTATTAACAACAAATTTATGTCGAAACACACCAGTCGATGGAAAATATATAGTCAAAACGCATTCGACAAAAACACTGTTGAAAACATCTCCAATCGAATGTCAAGTCGGGTTGAATCCTAGTCGAACTCTAGTCGACTATCAAGTCAAGTAGAACCTATGGTCAACCACTTCAAAGATTTAGGAATGAAGACGAGCAATGTACACATGTACAATTGATGAAACACAATGGTAGGAACTATTGAAACATCGGTTCAAATGAGCCCATGACCACTCATCAATGTAACAACAGTCAATCTTGGGAGCCGGTATGGGTCCACAATTTTGTCTTTCACGTCTCTTCTACAAAGATCTAAAATCATGATTATCATTATTTCTATGGCAAGGATGACAATAAGACACAACAGGATGTTCATGTAGATCAAGAGATATAGGGTTAGGGTTAGGTGTAATATCAAGTAGAACAACTAGGTATATCAATAACAATGTCATCAACAACAATATTCTTAGAATTTCGCATGGAGGAATAATCATCTCAACAATTGGTTTAGTAGATTTGTCATCAATCTGAATTCCACATGCAACAAACAAAGCTTCCATGTTTGTAGCAAAGAAAGGTGTAGGCAAGGAGGCAACAACAACATCATCTCCAAGACTTGTTCTTAGTGGAAATGTCTTAGGCATAATGGGAGAAACATTACCCTGTCCATTATTTCCAAGTCCTCGTCCATTATATCCCATCTTGTTAAAAAATTAGGATCCTATACCTCTAGTGTGTTTTTCAAACCTAGATGAAACAACACAATTATCAGTTTGAAAGCATAAATTGACAACATATTTCTTACAAACACAAGTCGAGGGTGAAGAAGAAGTGGGTGAGCTTGGACGCTCAACAACATTAACAATATTCTCACAAAAAACTAGACCAGCAAAAATGGTGAAAGAAGAAACAACATCAATCTTCTTTTGAGAAATTTTCTCAACATTTTATTCAACAATATGCAAGCTACGAAGAGTCTCATCCTTCTTAGTCAACTAATATGGAATCATGGAGTGGATATTTTCTTCCATGAGCTGGATGACATTTGTGCTCATTGTTGGATGAGGAAGAGCTTTCACTTCTTCTTCCAATTATTCAAGAAGTTCATACTTCTCCTCAAATTTGTCTACAGGGGTCTAAAAGCTAGCAAGAGTGTTTCCCATGACAACAATTCTTTGGAGTGTGATTAGACACAACAATATCGAACACGTATTCTATGTATTTTAAGTGGTTTTTCAGTCCAACATTTTCTGTATTCAAGGAAACATTTTCACGAGAGAGGATATTCACGTCCTTCACAAGATCATCGACAAGACCCCTTTTATCACTAAAATAATCCACTAAATTTTGAAATACGGTTGCCATGGTCTGCTCCAAGTCTAAAATTTGCCGACACTTTTCATCAAACCGCTGCAAAAGGATGGTTTGAAAGAGGGTGGCCTCATCTTCTATATTGGTGTGGGTTGTCTCTAATTCACTACTCAATTGTTGGATCTCAGTCCGCAACTGTGCAACGACATTTTTGCAAGGCCGTGACTTCCCCGTAAACTCAGTATTGATATTCTTCCAAGGAAAGAGCCTTCTTCTCACCAATTTCCTGCAATTTCTAAAGCATTGAAGCTTCATCTTCATCCATCATTCCCATCGTCGATGGAGGACACGATCCAAGCAAAAATATGCAATAAAATATAATAGACGGGAGACTACAATAAGGAGTCTGGCGACTTACACCAAATCGGTTCTGTATCGACCATCCAGGAAAAGAAGTCACCAATGCACAACACACACTTGTATAAACTTTAGTTGGCAATAAATTTTAAGTTGGAGGATCATTGCAGCACAACAGGAATGCAATACAAAAATCCACGCAGAAGCCAGACACGTCACGTGATGAGCAGCCGTATTAGGGTATCCACACACTAACATACGCACCAGTCAATCAAGGAAGGAGCTGATCGAACCCTTCAATGGGAATCCAAGCAAGTGCAGGTCGAGAACTCAATTGGGTGTGCCTTTAATTGGCACCCAGTCCAGTGACAGTCTCATGCCAAAGGAAGGTCAAGATAACTTCAGTCGGTCGAACCCAAGTCGGTCGGATCCCTTCACGTCAGATCTATGCATCAAGTTGACAGAGCGTCCCTTCCAGTCGAGTGGACAAAGGGTCGTTTACAGAGGTGCGCCTAGGTCAAGTCGAACTGTGGGTAAAGCCAACACCAAATGCTTCATTTCGACAAGAAGGTTGGATCTCTTTACTTCGACGAGTCGAGTCGATTCGAGCTCATTGGTCGAGCAAGTCAAGAGTTTCAGTGGAAACCAAGTCGGGTCGATATTTCTTGATGGTCGACCATGATATCAAGTCGATAAGTAGCACACACCGGTCGAGAATAGATTCGCCGATGTCTTGGTCGAGGAAGGAAATAAGTCGAATCTTCCAACTCAAAGAACATAAAGAGTAGGGTTTAGATGGAGGCTATAGTGCCAAGTCGACGGGCCGCCTTCGTCAGTCACATGACTCCTTGGTCGAGGGTTTCCTTCAGTCGGGTTGAAACCTAGAGTCAATTGTACGTGTATGAAAACGTTGTGCGTTGAGTCGTAGGAAGAAAAAAACCCGCTCCAGTTAGTTTGAGCGTCCAATTCAAGCTAAAACACAGTCGGATCAGCGAAGATCTTCGAATCCGCCTTCACACCATTCGAGGACTTAGATCTGTCCAAGAGAATATGCAGATGCTCAATGAGAGGCCAAGCTAGGGCATCGACATATGAGGTTGAAGAATCCTCGTCGAGAAAACTCCCATCGACATCCACATAAACAAAGTCAACAATGAGATCCTTTAACCATCAAGCGACGGAACTCAAGAAACCCCAACCATCTCCAACATAGAAATCACGGAAGGAACTCCATCGATATTATTTTTAGTTAATCCATATGGGCGGATTGGAAAATACTCAGTGACCCATATTTAACCAGTGAGAGTTCTTTATTAGAAAAGAACAATTTCGGAAAATGGCCTCAACATTGTCTAGTTTGAATCCGAGTCTTCCTGCGATCTCGAGATCAAGAAGCCAACAGCTATGATACCATGTTGGGATAGATATTGAATGCACACTACAATGGATGTGAGAATAATGGTGGTGTTGAAAGACATCATAGGACATGAGTTACTCAAGGGACTAGAGAAGATCTCCTAAGATGCTCTCACCAAGTGAGATGATAAATAATCCATGATAGATAGATTGTAATGATCGTCTATAAATAGGTTTGGTCATGGACCAAATTCAACAAACTAAGGTGAAGGAGGTTGCACATGTCCAAACAAACATGGATGGGGAATCCATAAGTGGACATGGCCAATGGATGGTTTAGTCGGTTGTTGACACAAAGACTTGGTCGACCCAATCAATCTCACAAGGTGAGGTTACAAATGAACCACATGTTCCAACATATTTTCTATATTACTTCACCCTTTACTCATTTTCCCTCTATTCTCACCTCAAATTTCTAGGTTCATCCCATCTTTTCATTATCTCCTTGATTGGATTCTCCTATTTTGATGTAGTCTTTTCTATTCCCCTTTTCTCTAGTCCTCCAAATGATATGATTGAGGAAATACTTTCCTCTCTTCCTTGCATACTCCCTCCTTGATGACTTTGTAGAAAATTTAATCCTTCCTAGGTTGATATGTTAGGTATATTACTAATTAGTACGACTTTCCCCAATTAGGATCAAACCACCACTCACTTGGGATCTCTCCCAAGGTGTTATTCTTGTTTGGTTGCATCTCATATCCTATAGCTCCTAGTCACCTAAATAAGCATGAAACATCAATTATCCCATCTCATCTCTTATTGTCATTGGTGTATTGGAAGCATTAACCCATTTATTTAACTCATATTAGATTTCTAATCATGCATTTCACCTCTTATTCTCACACTGGGTCTTGGAGTAGTGTATGGTGCCTCGTGGTCACATCAACTTTGTGATAACATGTGTTGCATCCCATTATCACACTAATTCCTTGAATAGTGTATGGTGTTGGGATTTGGTGACAACGAATTCTTCCAAGGATGGATTTGGATCCTATTATTCTGCTTTGGTTGCAACTAAAATATACCAAATTAGACTATGGATAGGAGTGTATTTAATAATTAGTTTCTTGTGTAAATGTATATAAATTCATGTAAGCCCGTAGAGGCAGATACGACAGAGTGAGAGGAATGAGAGAACTTGCAAGTCTGTTGTAATCTCCATGATCTGAATAATAAGACAATCGATGCCTATGCTTGGCGGGCATAGCCCAACGTTTGGGTGAACCACGGATCCCTATGTTTCTTATTTGTGTGATTGTTAATTATCATATGTGAATTGTGTTTTCTGCGTTTGCAAATCTAACAAGTGGTATCAGAGATGGTTAAAGGAGAGGCGTCGAGGGTGTCAAAATTCAGAGGAGCAACAACAGTTCCATCTGTGTGTGCGTCGATCTCCACATTGTCGCAGGTCCCTCCTCTCGAAGGGTGCAACGTTTTATTACCGGTACTTCTCCACTGCAAAAAATTTCAAATCGTCGCAGTCTAGATGTGTGGTATAGTGCAACGAATCTTTAAGATCGCCGCACTCTAGGTGTATGCAAAGGTGCGGCGATGAATCATTAAGATAACATTCGCATATGGTGTTTTGAATTTGCATATTTTTTGTTTGCATCTACCTTTTATGCCATGAGAGAGGCTCTAGGGAAAGCTTATCAAAAACCCACTCTTGAGTCCTTTTTTGATGCTTTGAATAGAGAGAAAGATAAGATTGTACAATTTGGAGTGATCAACACTGTAGGTACATCCAACAAATCCTTAGTAGCTCAGCAGAAAGATAAACCCAAGAATCTCAAGAAGCAACATCCTCACCACAACAACAAGAAAAACAAGGGTCTCAAACCCAGTAAGACAATTTCAGCTCCTAATGGTGACAAAGGAGAAAAATATAAAAATAAGAAGACTGACAGACATTGCAACTTTTGTGGCTAAAGATGGTCATGATGAGTCCAAATGTTTTAAGAAGATGGAATCTTTAGAAGCAATGGTGAAGAAGCACAACATCAGTATTGATTCTACTACTTCTTCTTCTTCTTCTTCTTCTTCTTCTCATGGACATGCACTTTCTATTTCTGGTTTCTCCTTCAATGCAACTTCTACTTCTTCTTCTTATGAGTGGCTTATTGATTCTGGAGCATCTTATCATATGGCTAAGGATAAAGCCATATTTTCTACTCTAAATGAATATAACACTAAGAAAATGTTTTTTGTTGATGATAGATCTCTTAGTGTTGTAGGATCTGGAACATTTCAAGTAGATAATACTCATTTCAATGATGTATTATGTGTTCCAAGTCTTTCTCATAACATTCTATTAGTATATCAAATCAGTGATTTATGTGAAGGTAAAACCGTAGAGTTTCCACCTCACCAAGTTGTAATCAAGGATATGAAAGATCCTAAGCGTTTTCTTCCAACTGGAATTGTTGATGATATTACTAGGTTGTACAAGTTTGACAAACTTGGGTCATCATTTTTTCCATCATTTTGTGTTGCTCATAGCGATGACTTGAGAAAAATTTGGTATGAGAGGTTTAGTTATTTGAACTATCTCTCATTGCAACAACTATGTAATCAACACATGGTGACTGGTCTTCCTCTTGTTTCATGCAGATATTGTGTTTGTTTCGGTTGTGTTCTCGATAAACATCATAGCAACAATTTTGACAAACGTGCCTCTTGGCACACATTGGGCCCTTTGCAGCTTGTTCACAATGACTTGTGTGATCCACTTTCTTCTCCTTCTCTTTCTGGGTGAAAGTATTTCTTAACTTTCATTGATGAATTTTTGAGACATACTTGGGTTTACTTCTTAAAACTTAAGAGTGAAGTTTTTGAAAATTTTCTGGCCTACATTGCCCTTGTAGAAAAAAAAATTGGACATCAAATCGAAATGTTAAGAACAAATAATGGAGGCGAATATGTGAACAATAAATTTACAAGTTACTGCACTACATAGAGCATCCAAATGCAACACATTGTTCCATATACACCACAACAAAATGGTGTTTCCGAGAGAATGAACCGCACATTAAAATAAATGGCTAATTGTATGATCCAATCTAAGGGATTAAGTCTAAAGTATTGGGTGGAAGTCATCAATTGTGAAAATTTCATAGTAAATCAGACTCCCACAAAGGCTCTTAAAAGTATAACACTAGAAGAAGCTTTGACTAAAATTAAACCAGATGTAAGTCACTTCCATGTATTTGGCAGTATAACATGGACTCACATTCCCGATGAGAAAAGTAAAGCATTTCATCCTAAAAGTGAGGAGTGTATATTTGTTGGTTATTCTGAAGATGTCAAGGGTTATAGAATTCTTCAACCACATTGTAATGAAATTATTATTAGAAGAGATGTTAAATTTGATGAAAATATATTGGCCTACGATCCAAATTCAACGAGTGTGCCTTCTTCATCCTGCAATCCATCTTCGATGTGTGTTCCTTCTTATATTCTTATTTTGGTTTCTTCTTCAAATGATGAAAGCGGGATTCCTCTTCTTTCCATTGTTCTACTATTGTTTGTCTTATTTGATTTCATATTTGGTTCAACCATATCTATCCTTAAGACATGTTGAACCTACCTTACCTCATCCATGTTTGTGTCTTCAACATGCCTCATGATAGTTTTCTTAGAATTCATGCAACAGATGTTTCCTAGACTTACAACAATGGAAATCTCCACAATATTACTACATAAACCAACTTAATTGTCAATCATATTCACCACTTACTCCCAAATTGGAACTTGTGCATTCCCCCTCAAGCAAAGGTTTTTATACAACTACACCCTTCTCTCAAAATCAAGTAAACATGAAACCTACCACCACATGTAGAATATGTGATGATATTGTACCATGTGTTGGTTATGTGTTATATTCTTTGCACGAGTAGTAGTGTCTGAGCATATTAGTATCTGTTTTCTTCCTTGGGAAACATGTCACATATTTATGTTATTTTTCAGCACATGGTTTCTTTACCGATGGTTTTCTATTTCCTATTAAGGAATTAGGGTTGTTGACTAATCCAGGTCAGTTGGTTAGGGTTTTGGATGCCAATGGATCTTATATGTATATTTTATTGTAAACAATGTAACACAATGAAAATATAGAATATGTTGGTTTTCCCTGTTTGGGTTTCCAGGGGAAAAACCTATGTGTAATGTTTGTATTTTCCATTGTATTTTTTTTGTTCTTTTACTAAATATTTGTTTGCATTAAATATTGTACAAGGTTAAAATCAACACCATGTGTGTGAAAACTTTAAGAAAAAATCATTACAAAATTTGTATTACTTAGAGCCCATATTAAGTAATCCTTACTCCTCGATACATTGTCTAAGCCAAACCTCCATCCCTTTTTTTCCAAGAAAAAAATCAAATTTTTGTTTGAGATAAAAAAAATACAATACTCAGGCGCTCTAGGAACAATACAAAAAACATCATCCATAGACAAATATATTTAGAATATTTCACTATAGATCTAGAAATATCCACATCCTTCATAATATTGAGTATGTTATCTATCAAGTAATTGAAACAAATAGTATACTTGACTATCCCATGTATTGACAAATTACAAGCTCAAAAGGAGTTCATAAATCATTAAAAAAAAACTGTTGTAAAACCGTTGTATTGTCATCTCGTACTTCTTCCAAATAGCCATAAATACTAGGTAGATGAAATCCTTCCTTTGAGACCTAATTTTTTTGCTTGTTGTTCTCTTTATAAATACGAGTATAGATGACCCAAAGAAATTGATTAGGTATTTCCTTTAATTGGTGTGCTTGTGGAAGGACATAATTATTTTTTTCTTGGATGCTTCCTTTCATTGAACTAATGACCATTGATGAATCACCCATGACCTAAATATTATCAATCCCTCTGTCCAAAGAGGATTTTAGTAAGTATTATAAGTCCTTGAATTCCCCTTGGCTATTTGTTCCTCGTTCTATATTACCTTTGACCTAAAATATGTGTGTCTTTGAAAGAGATATAATGAATTCAATCCTACTAGTATAATGTGGGCCTTAACAAGCCCCATCAAAATATCCCCAAGCTCTGAACATGTCCACATGTATCTCTAATATAATTATCCATGGTTTAACCTTTGGAGTAGCTTATAATATGAAGATAAAGAATTAACCTATGCATATTCCTAAAAAGTAAACATCATAGAGCCAAACCTCCATCCTAACCATAGAGCTCCTTTCATTTGATGGCTTATGTAATTTCACAGAAGTGGTGTGAGACACCTAATCCTTGTCCTCTCCAAAGAAATTTTCCTATAAATAGTCACAGATACATAGATATTGACTTCCCTATTCCAAGCAAGTGGTTCAAGCATCATAAGCACAACATTGAAAATTCAAATGAATGTCATCTTATTCAATGGAAGAACTCTTCCTCTCCGCATAAAGGCCCATGAACACCCTCTATCTAATTTAATACCACTTAGTAATTCAATTCCCCAAAAAAACATGATCCAGGTGGATATCAGTGGCCACCCACCTTGTCCAACTAGTTCAAAACAGTTTTCTGGCAATTTTGGCAATTTACTATTTTTAGCAGTTTTAACTTCTGGGGTCATTTTGAGGGCCTAAATGAAGGTTTTTTGGGATAGTCCCAACTCAATTATAGCCAAAGGAATGATTGAGGCCCCAAAATGAATCTCCTCGATGATACCTTTCCAACGGGCTATGATACGCCTAAAACGGAGATCGTATGCAAAAGTTACAACCCCGGGAAGTTAATGTACTAACTTACCCAAACGGGGCCCACATGACTTTTGGTGCTTCATCTCCTAGGGTTAGGTTTTTGGATGTATAGGGTTTCTGGCATTCCTGTTTATTGTAAAAAGGCCTTCAGAGCCTCATTGTAGTCATCTTCTTGCGAATGCGAGTAGCCATCACATCTCTTCTCAAAGATAAGCTACCATAATTCTAGCGAGTCTTTCACTCTATATTTTTAGAGTCTCTGTACATTTAATTCATTAATAGAAATCATGTATTACTATATATCTATGTTTATGGTTGCATCTCTGATACATTTCTGTTATATTACTAAATATCTACGATATCTCTATGCATTTCTTTATTATATCTCCACTCTCATTTCGTGCCAAAAATAATCCAGATCAAAACATGTCACATGTCAATTTGACACTTCTTAAAGACACGATCTCTTTCTTCAACCTGCGAGAATTGCACCTTTTCCCCAAATAATGTCTAAATTAGTAACCTTTGATTCCCTTGACCCTTCCTCTCACTTCATAAGTTACCTCAACATGACCTTTCAATACTTATATACCAATCCTTCTCTATGACACCTTAACTATGATAAGTAGTTGACCACTAGGACTTCCTCACCACCCCCTCTCTCCTCCTCTTGTCCACCTTCACTAAGAAGGTGTACCTACACAAATATTTTTTTGGGATAAGGATTGAATGTAGAGGACAACGAATTTGAGAGAATCTCTGGTGTCGAAAGACATTGTAGCATTTACGCATGAGTCTCCCAAGGAGCGAGAGAAAATATCCCAAGATGATAGGACCAACTAAGATGATTAATAATCGATGATAGATCAATCAGAATGATCATGTATCAAAAGGTTTGGTCATGGAAGAAACTCAACAAACTCGGGTGAAGGTGGTTGCACTTGTCCATAACAAGTGGATCATGAATCCATAAGTGGACATGGTCAACCGAGGGTTTAGTCAGGTGCTGACTCAAAGACTTGGTTGACCCAATGAATATGACAAGGCGAGGTTACAAAGGAACCTCATGCTCCAACACCCCCCTGTAATCTTATCTTGGAGGAAAAAAAATTCCACAATATTCCTCCCTGAATTTGTTTTGACTGCAAAAGCTAATCACAAGATGGTACAACAACACTCTTGAGGAAGTCTGATCGACATCTTTTCTAAAGCTTATGCTAAAGATTTGCAGTGGTCAACCATAGGTTCAACTGTCAAGTCGAGTAGAACCTATGGTCGACCACTGAAAAGATGTCGACACAAGATGGTCGACATATTTTCTTTTCTATTGTTGCTACTCTTGTTTTCAAATTTTCTTCTCTCTTTCATTGCATATAACAATTATTCCTATCTCAATGGACAAAATCTTTTTCAGGGGAGGCGAAATGTTTTGAGATTCATACTTCAATGCACACATAGGCATACCCACTAAGAGTTGCAATGTACGACCACTCATGTGATGCATTCATGTATGACCTACCCAAGGATGCCATCATACCTCTATAGATTGTTCTTTTATGATGGAATACCTTCAAAGAAATCACCTTACCTTAGCCTAGATGTTTGAACTCTTACAGATGTGTAGTGCTTAGGTAGGAACAATGACTACTTTTTTCTCATGGCTTCTATCCCTTTAACATCGGTTTGGCTCATCATGATCCTCGAGGAATGTTTTTGTGATATCTCCTAACTTCATGGGTTTGACTAGTGGTGAAAAAGCCCCATTGAGTGCATATTTACTTAGAATACTTTATTATGGGACCACGAAAACCCAAACCCATTTTGGTTTTCTATTAATGGAGTCAAAATGAAACAAAATTATAAAATATTACATAGTCTCTTGATAAAAGGCGTATTATCGGTTCCCATGAGGGTAATTCATATATTCTCCATAATACATGTAATATAGAAGTACTATGGGCCTAAAAACCCATTGAATAGTCTTAACAAACCCACATTATTGATTTGAAACACATGGTATGATTGTTCCTTACAATTCAAACTAACATGCATCTATGTCTCAAGATCATTCCCTTTCCTATTTACACCATTCAATACCATTTTGTACAGTATTTAGGACATTTTAGAAGTCTTTGAGAAACCTATCTTGAAAACCCTACTTTGTAGGTGCACTCTGAGATAAGAAACACATCTTGATCTTCCACCTTTTCCATGCTCTTAACTTACGTGTACCTATCATATTCAAACCCTCTACAAGGACCTCTTTTAATTAGCTTGGAACCAATCTTGAAGGCTTTTTATTCATCTTAGGGAACTTTTTTTTTATACTGCTCCATTTATACCTTGGATGTTTTAACCCTACAAAATCAATGTAGGTTTTGTCATATCTAGGGCAAGGGAGGAATCATTCTTTATGAGTGCACTAGCTTCTCTTTACTTAGTTTTAACATTGGTATATATTTCACAGTAGTAGAGATATTGTTTATTTATGATTCTATATGTATGTATTTAGGTAGGTAGGTAGGTATTGGAGATTGGGTCAAGTATTTTCTTGCAATAAAATGGAGTTGCATGTGTAGAATCTTCTAGGATGTGAATTATTCTTATTGTCTTTTCACACATCTCTGATTTATCCCAAGTATATGCAAAAAATATACAAATGAATTATAGGTGAGTTACTTACATACTATTTCTCTTTGTGTTTCTACAATAGGATTTCTATCTCATTACAAGAATTGTTGGTAAATTAAACCTAGCTAGTTATTTTACTTTCTGTATGTAATTTGTCAGTGAAACCTAATATGAAACTTAAGTGAAGTACCATTATAAACTATAGCCATAGGTTAACACAATCAATTTTTAAAACAAAAAATAATCAAGTGGACTTATATCTCTTTCTTATCCTATCTCCCTTGTGCTATGGTTTATTGGTTTATCCCTTAATGTGAGTAGCTAATCCACTCTAATATTTCACTTATTTAGTATTTGTTTATGTTTTCATGGATGGTATTCTATCCATTCTCTCATTGTTCATGTGGTAGTATGAATCTATTCATTCACTACATGGAAGAGAAAAATTTCATAATGGAGAACACACTCAAATCAAATTCAAATTAGGAGAACTTTTTAAAAAAGTCATCCACTCCAAATCATTGCTTACTAAGTGAATATGGTTTAAAAAAAACTCATATTCTACAATAAACTTCACATTTTTTTTATGTTCGATTTACATCCCCCCTGTTAGGATATTTAGAAACTTATGAGTTAGTTAAAATCTACTTGGTCTTATTTGTCGATTAGGTAAAAGTGTGTTTCTTAGTGTGTTTATTTAGTATGCATTAGTATTCATTTATAGTTAGGAAATACGATGGTCACAATATGTTCCTGACATAGAGTGATCCGACGGCTGATATTCTCCCTGATCTTAACGACTACATTGATCCATGTCTTAAAACCAGATTTGTACATGATCTCTATTTAAAGAGCATGGAGGGTCATTTTCCAATGATCGATTGTGAGAAAATCTCTTGTAAAATATCTGTGTAACATTTTTTGTTTTGAATTAATAAACTGCTCCAATTGGTCGCTTTTGCTAGGGTCGTGGATAATTCCCCGTAAGGGTTTTACCACGTCAAAACATCGGTGTGTTGATCTTTGATCTATTTGTGTGAGTGGTTATTAAAGGTGTTCATCTTCTGTTGGAATACCTTTGTTGTCCAACATGGTATCATAGCATGTTTGAAGATGCGCTCCTGATCCAGAATCAGATCCAGGAGGCTTCCAAGTCTAGAGAAGGATAAAAAATGAAAGTTCTCGTAATCATATTGAACCAATTCCATTGCGAACGACTCATTGCACTGATTTCGGCCATATATTTACTTTCTCAAACGGGCGTTGTATGCAAGAGTTATTGCACTCAGATCATTTTCGCAAACAACTAAAAAGTCAACAGTCAAACTGGCAAAAAGTCAATGCTAACGTCAGCATGACATCACCAAGCTGACATCAGCATAATGACATGTGGTAGCATGGAGGTAGGGCGACTGGATGGTGATAGGGACCAATCGCATGTTGACATGTGACATTTTTTAGACCAATGAAGAGGTGCCACGTGGCACCCTTTCACTGGTTGGAAGTGTAAAATTTTTATGGAGCTCATGGGGTTCGACCCCAAGACCTATGGCTAGAACAACGCTTTGGTAAATATTCCACCACCAATGCGCCATATTGTTTCTTATTATATGAAACCCACTTTAATATATATAAAGTGTAATTGTTTTGAATGGTTGCGGAAGGGGGCTGGGGCTAAGCCCCAGCCCGCAGGCATGTTATACCATATGTAACCCCTGATCCTATGGGGTAGCCATGCGACCCAGATGTAATGCATGGATTGGAAGTTAGATCCTGGTCCTTTCAGACCCCGATCATGTGAATTGCATAGCAGATCCAGGAGCCAACAAGGTAAAGGGCCAGCGCACAACCCCAGGGGGGCTGGCGCTTGGCCATATATGAGCCATGTGACCTTATCAAGGGGAGTGCATGCCCAAGAAAAGGGACTAAGCCCTATATTTAATCAAAAGTGGGATTTTACCCTATGGCTTGGATTTTTTAATTGATTTTTGGCCTGTTATAGTGGATTTTGCCCATTAATGGGGGATATTGGGCTCTTTTTGAGCCCAGATTTTGGGAGGAAGTTGGGGAAGGATAACCAACTTCATATCTATATAAACCAGGTCTATTTGAGACCATGAGAGAATAGTTATATCAGATTTATTCTGAAGCAAATCTAAGCCAAAGCCATTTTTATGCACGAAAGTTGTTGAGAAGCAGACGCTTGCGGGCCATTTCTGGGAACTACACTCAGTATTTTTCAGTTCCGTCAGTTGTGTTAGATTTATGAGGTTGAGAAGAACACAGTGAGACCAATATGATATACATTTGATGTAATTTTTCTATACTTTTCAAGAATTGAAGAATTAATGAAGAAGCCTCCCCCACTGAGACAAAGGCCGAGAGACTTAGGCAATTTTGTGCCGAACTTCATTATCACTTCTCTTGTTATGGTTTGTTGTTCTTATTTCTTCAGTTCAGATATGTATATGAGTTTATGGCTGTGATATAATTATCTTATCTTCATTCTCTTTCATTAGCTTCTTAAATGGTTAATTAACACATGCAATTAATAACTCAACCAAAGTCATTAAAATATCTTTTTTCAGATCAAGTGGTATCAGAGCTAGTTGACGTTTAGATTTGAGTTTTCTAGGTTAACCAGGGAAAATATACAACGTTGTGAAGGAAATCTGGTTGCAGATAATCCATTAATTGGATTGAGAAAGAGAGCTTCTCACAGTGAGAAGTTGGCATCAGAAAAGGGACTTTCCTTTGATGAGAAAGAGTTTCAAAAAACTTTCCTTGCTATGTCAGAGATGGTGAAATTTTTGTATGAGGATTACCTGGAATGAAAGAGACCGGTTCTTGGCAAATATTCAATGGGAAAAAGTGAACAGGAAGAGGATCCTTCTCAGATTCCTCCTTCACCTCCATCATCACCTCCTTCTCCTTCTTCTTCAAGTTCAAGTTCTAAATCTAATGCAAAGAAACATGTTCATAAACAGAAGAATGAAATTCCATTCTTAAAACTTGATGTTAAATTTGAGTTGCCCATATATGAAGGTGAAGTAAATGTAGAGAAACTTGAAAATTGGGTTAGGCAGATGAAGGTTTGTTGCAGTGTGCAACAGATCATGGATGACGCCACACAAATCAAGTTGGCAACCTTGAGACTTGCAGGCACAACTCTCATATGGTGGCAAAGCAAGTTGCAAAACGGAACGCAACAAGTGGGTAATGTATTTCCATCATGGAAAAGCTTCATTTCTGCACTTAGGAAACAATTCTATCCTTTGGGTTATAAAGAAAAAGCATTAATTGAATGGAAATCTTTAAAACTAAGAAAAGGAAAAAAAGTGCAAGAGTATATCGATGGATTTTGTAAAATGGCATTGATGTTATATATCCCTTTACATACATAGGAAGCCCTTATGAATTATATAGGGGGTGTACCTGCACATATTAGAATCACTATATTCATGTTTGGACCCACTAACCTTGATGAGGTTTCTGTTCAAGGGACATATATTGAAGCAAGGAAAGCAGGTGTATTAGGGAAATCGTCTTCAAGGAAAGAGGACAAGAGGAAGTGGCATGACAAAAAGGCAAATGCAGTGGCAAGAAATGACGAGAAGCCCTCTTGCAAGCATTGCAATAAAGAGGGACATGATGAGGAACGTTGTTGGCAGTTGCATCCCAAGAAGAGGCCAAAGTGGTTCAAGAAAAAGAAGGGAAGGCAAAAAGTGGTAGCGATAGCAAGACCCATAGACATGGGATCAGATTTAGGTGATGAATCTAAGGTCTCATTGGTTGGTATGACAGGTAAAATTGGTGAATGCATTGATTGTAGAAGTAACTTGTTTCATATAAGGACCATCATGTGACACACTAAGATAGACACATTAATCAATAATGGATCTCAATATAATATAATCTTAGAAGAATTGGTTAAGCAATTGGGGTTAAAAAAAAAAACACATCATAATCCTTACACAATTAAATGGATAAGCAATCATCATCAAATGCACATAAAAAAGCAGTGCACAATCAAATTTGAAATTTCATCTAAGTATGTGGACGAGGTAACATGTGATGTAGTTTCATTAAGTGAATGTGGAATGATATTAGGTAGTCCATACTTATATGATCGTAAGGCAATCTTCTACATGACAAAGAATCAATATCAATTAACCAAAGTAGGTCAAGATTATGTGGTTCATGCTCATCATGTTAAGGAAAATAAAAATGTTCAAACTATGGAACAATTAAAGAAGGCAGTTCAAGCAAGCAACAAACCAATAATTGTTTCAAATGAAGTAATCGACATTAAGCAAGAACAGGACATGATTGTTGAATGGAAAATCAATCATAGGGTGCTTCAAGATAAGCTCATGTCGTGCAAATATTGTAAGTACATCAGCTCATTTACATTCGTCTTTTTGATGTTATCATTTGTAATGTTGTCTACATGGATGATAGTGGCTTCAGTAAGATGTAGTAGGGTTCAAATGGCTAACAATATGTTGTCATTTATCATGATTGTATTACAGTTGATCTTGATGAGACAGGTGTACAGGACAGAGTTAAGAGACAGAGGACAAGTTGGGTGGCCTATCCCAAGCTTGTTGACTATTCAGTAACCTTTTGGGGACCAAAAGGTCCTTAGTGGGGAGGTGTGATCCAGAATCGGATCCAGGAGGCTTCCAGGTCCATTGAAGGCTAAAAAATTAAAGTTCTCGCAATCAGATTAAACCAATTCCATTGCGACCGGCTCGTCGCGATGCTTTCAACCATATATTTACTTTCTCAAATGGACACTGTATGCGAGAGTTATCGCACTCTGGTCGTTTTCCCAAACAATTAAAAAGTCAACGGTCAAACTAGAAAAGAGTCAATGCCGAGGTTAGAATGACATCACCAAGCTGACATCAGCATAATGACATGTGGTAGCACGACAACAGGGTGATTGGACAGTGACAGCGATCAATCACATGTTGACATGTGACATTTTTCAGGCCAATGAAGAGGTGCCACATGGCACCCTATCACTGGTTGGCAGTGTAAAAGTTTTATGGAGCTCATGGGGTTCGACCCCAAGACCTATGGCTAGCACAATGCTTTGGTAAATGGTCCACCACCAATGCTCCATATTGTTTCTTATTATATGAACACCACTTTAATATATATAAAGTGTAATTGTTTTGAATGGTTGCAGAAGGGGGTTGGGGCTAAGCCCCAGCCCGCGGGTGTGTTATACCATATGTAACCTGTTAAGCCCTAATATTGGCTCATTACCACTTATTTGGGGCATATTAGATTAGTAATGTTATTTTATTTATGTCAGCTTTAGGCCATTAGTTGTGATTTAGATTAG
>ML820875.1:55417-76279 GCA_009831015.1 Picea engelmannii
AGTAATGTTATTTTATTTATGTCGGCTTTAGGCCATTAAAGCCTCCTAGTCTCCTATATATACCAAGGAGACATTTTCATTTTGAATCATCTTGTACTTGAACATTTAAGTGGGGTAAAAGGAGGTTTCCCCCTCGAAGAGGCTTATTATCTGATATTAGCTCTTTTTCAAGGCGTTGAGTACTTTTCTTGAGGTTTTTCTATGCTATATTGATGTACAGGACAGAGTTAAGAGACAGAGGACAAGTTGGGTGGCCTATCCCAAGCTTGTTGACTATTCAGTAACCTTTTGGGGACCAAAAGGTCCTTAGTGGGGAGGTGTGATCCAGAATCGGATCCAGGAGGCTTCCAGGTCCATTGAAGGCTAAAAAATTAAAGTTCTCGCAATCAGATTAAACCAATTCCATTGCGACCGGCTCGTTGCGATGCTTTCAGCCATATATTTACTTTCTCAAATGGACACTGTATGCGAGAGTTATCACACTCTGATCGTTTTCCCAAACAATTAAAAAGTCAACGGTCAAACTAGCAAAGAGTCAATGATGAGGTTATCATGACATCACCAAGATGACATCAGCATAATGACATGTGGTAGCATGACAACAGGGTGACTGGACAGTGACAACGATCAATCACATGTAGACATGTGACATTTTTCAGGCCAATGAAGAGCTGCCACGTGGCACCCTATCGCTGGTTGGCAGTGTAAAAGTTTTATGGAGCTCATGGGGTTCGACCCCAAGACCTATGGCTAGCACAATGCTTTGGTAAATAGTCCACCACCAATGCTCCATATTGTTTCTTATTATATGAACACCACTTTAATATATATAAAGTGAAATTGTTTTGAATGGTTGCAGAAGGGGGTTGGGGCTAAGCCCCAGCCCGCGGGTGTGTTATACCATATGTAACCCCTAATCCTATGGGGTAGCCATGCTACCTGGATGTAATGCATGGCATGGAAGTTAGAGCCCGGTCCTTTCGGACCCCGATCACGTGGATTGCGTAGCAGATATAGGAGCTAGCAAGGTAAAGGGTCAGTGCGCAACGCTTAGGGGGCTGGCGCTTGGCCATATATGATCCATGTGACCTTGAGCCATGTGATCTTATAAAGGGGGGAGAGTGCCCAAGAAAAGTGACTAAGCCCTATATTTAATCAAAATTGGGTTTTTACCCTATGGTTTGTATTTTTTAATTGATTTTTGGCCTGTAATAGTGGATTTTGCCCATTAATGGGGGATATTGGGCTCTTTTTGAGCCCAGATTTAGGGAGGAAGTTGGGGAAGGATAACCAACTTCAGATCTATATAAACCAGGCCTATTTGAGGCCATGATAGGACAATTATATCAGATTTATGTTGAAGCAAAGACAAGCCAAAGCCATTTTTATGCAGGGAAGTTGTTGAGGAGCAGACGCTTGCGGGCCATTTCTGGGAGCTACACTCAGTCTTTTTCGGTGCCGTCAGTTGTGTTGGATTTCTGAGGTCGAGAAGAACATAGTGATAATACTATGAGATCCAATTGATTTACTTTTTATGTACTTTGAAAGAATTTAAGAATTAATAAAGAATCCTCCCCCACTGAGACAAAGGCCCGGAGACGTAGGCAATTTTGTGTCGAACTTCATTATCACTTCTCTTGTTATGGTTTGTTTTTCTTATTGATTCAGTTGTGATATATATAATTTTATGTCCATGATATAATTCTCTTATATTCATCCTCTTTCATTAGCTTCTTAAATGGTTAATTAACACATGCAATTAATAAATCAACCAAAGTCATTAAAAGATCTTTTTTCGGATCAAGTGGTATCATAGCTAGTTGACGTTTGGATTTGAATTTTGCATGTTAACCAGGGAAAAGATACAGTGTAGTGAAGGCGATATTTTTGTATAGAATCCATTAATTGGATTGATAAAGAGAGCTTCTCAAAGTGAGAAGATGGCATTGGAAGAGGGACTTTATTTTGATGAGAAAGAGTTTCAAAAAAGTTTCCTTGCTATGTTGGAGATGGTGAAAGTTTTGTATGAGGATTACTTGGAACGAAAGAGACCGGTTCTTGGAAAATATTCAATAGGCAATAGTGAATAGGAAGAGGATCCTCCTCAGATTCCTCCTTCACCTCCATCATCACCTCCTTCTTCTCCTTCTTCTTCAAGTTCAACTTCTAAATCTAATTCAAAGAAACATGTTCATAAACATAAGAATGAAATGCCACTATTAAAACTTGATGTTAAATTTGAGTTGCCCATATATGATGGTGAAGTAAATTCAGAGAAACTTGACAATTGGGTTAGGCAAATGGAGGTTTACTGCAGTGTGCAGCAGATCAAGGATGAGGCCACACAAATCAAGTTGTCATCTTTGAGACTTGTAGGCACAACTCTCATAGGCGACAACAAGACCCACAGACTTGGGATCGGATTTAGATGACGAATCTAAGGTCTCATTGGTTGGTATGACAGGTAAAATTGGTGAAGGCATTGATTGTAGAAATAACTTGTTTCATATAAGGACCATCATGCGACACACTAAGATAGACACATTAATCGACAGTGGATCTCAATCTAATCTAATCTCATAAGAATTGGTTAAGAAATTGGGGTTAAAAACACAAGCACATCATAAGCCTTACACATTTAAATGGATAAGAAATCATCATCAAATGCAGATAACAAAGCAATGCACAATCAAATTTGCAATTTCATCTAAGTATGTGGACAAGGTAACATGTGATGTAGTATTGTTAAGTGAATGTGGAATGGTCTTAGATAGTCCATACTTATATAATGGTAAGGAAATATTCTACAGGACAAAGAATCAATATCAATTAACCAAATCAAGTCAAGATTATGTGGATCATGCTCATCATGTTAAGGAAAATAAATTTGTTTAAACTATGGAACAATTAAAGAAGGCATTTCAAGCAAGAAACAAACCAATAATGGTTTCAAATGAAGTAATCGATCTTAAGAAAAAACAAGACATGATTGTTGAATGGAAAATCAATCATAGGTTGCTTCAAACAAGCTCATGTCATGCAAATATTATAAGTACATCAGCTCATTTGTAGTCGTCTTTTTGATGCTATCATTAGTAATATTGTCTACATGGATGATAGTGGTTTCAATAAGATGTAACAGGGTTCAAACGGCTAACAATATCTTTTCACTTGTCATGATTGTGTTACAATTGATCTTGATGAGACAAGTGCACAAGACAGAGTTAAGAGATAGAGGACAAGCCGGGTGGCCTAGCCCGAGCTTGTTGACTTGTTAGTAACCTTTTGGGGACCAAAAAGTCCTTAGTGGGGAGGTGTGATCCATAATCGGATCCAAGAGGCTTCTAGGTCCAAAGAAGGCTCAAAAATGAAAGTTCTTGGAATCAGATTAAACCAATTCCATTGCGACCGACCTATCGCGTTGATTCCAGACATATATTTACTTTCTCAAACGGACGCTGTATGCGAGAGTTATTGCACTCTGATAGTTTTCCCAAACAACTAAAAAGTGAATAGTCAAACTAGAAAAAAGTCAATGATGACATCATCATGAGATCAACAATATGACATCAACATAATGACATGTGGCAGCACGATAGTAGGGTGACTGGACGGTGACAAGGACCAATTGCATGTTGACATGTGACATTTTTCAGGCCAATGAAGAGGTGCCATGTGACCTAGATGTGGGATGCCACGTGGCACCCTATCATTGGTTGGCAGTGTAAAAGTTTTATGGAGCTCATGAGGTTCAACCCCAAGACCTATGGCTAGCACAACACTTTGGTAAATAGTCCACCACCAATGCACCATATTGTTTCTTATTTTATGAAACTCACTTTAATATATATAAAGTGTAATTGTTTTGAATGGTTGCGGAAGGGGGTTGGGGCTAAGCCCTAGCTCGCGGGCATGTTATACCATATGTAACCCCCAATCGTATGGGGTATCCATGCGACCCGGATGTAATTCATGGCATGGAAGTTAGAGCTCGGTCCTTTCAGACCCTGGTCAGGTGGATTGCGTAGCAGATCCAGGAGCCAACAAGGTAAAGGGTCAGCGTGCAATGCTTAGGGGGCTGGTGCTTGGCCATATATGAGCCATGTGACCTTATCAAAGGGGGAACACACCCAAGAAAATGGAGGAAGCCCTATATTTAATAAAAAGTGGGTTTTTACCCTATGGTTTGGAGTTTTTAATTGATTTTTGGCCTGTAATAGTGGACTTTGTCTGTTAATGGAGGATATTGGGCTCTTTTTGAGCCCATATTTTGGGAGGAAGTTGGGAAAGGATAAAAAAATTCATACATATATAAACCAGGCTTGTTTGAGGCCATGAGAGGAAAATTAGATTAGAGTTATGATGAATCAAAGCCAAGGCAAAGCCATTTTTATGCAGGGAAGCTATTGAGGAGAAGACGCTTGCAGGCCATTTCTGGGAGCTACACTCAGTATTTTTCAGTGCTGTCAGTTGTGTTGGATTTATGACGTCGAGAAGAACATAGTGAGACCAATATGAGATCCATTTGATGTACGTTTTCTATACTTTTCAAGAATTGAAGAATTAATAAAGAAGCCTCCTCCACTAAGACAAAGGCCCAAAGACGTAGGCAATTTTGTGTCGAACTCCAGTATCACTTCTCTTGTTATGGTTTGTTGTTATTATTGCTTCAGTTTAGATATGTATATGAGTTTATGGCTGTGATATAATTCTCTTATCTTCATCCTCTTCATCAGCTTCTTAAATGGTTAATTAACACATGCAATTAATAACTCAACCAAAGTCATTAAAAGATATTTTTTCGGATCAGCTCCCATTGTAGATCGAGGTCATGAAGCTGAGTTTCCTCATCTATTGTTTTCACCATTTTCATACATTTATGGGATAACAAGACCGTTTCATTTCTTCTGGAGCGCTCATTTCAGTCAGGAACATTTTTTGTTTCACTTGAAAAGGTTTATGTTTTCCCAAGATACGGTCATTTCAGTCAAATCTAGAGGTATGAAGTTTGAATGTACCCTTTTAAATTTTTGCAGAGTATTATTTAGTCTTTATATTGTTTTTTTACGAGTTTCTACTATTTTATATCTAACTATGCTCGTTGTCCCACACCCTGTTTGATTTCATCAAATAAAAAATACATAGGAAAATGTGCATTTTTCGGGTAAGCTAACCGATATCTTACCCTTTTTATCGACAAGATAAAAAAAATTCTTGTGTGAAAAGATTTTTTTATGAGCACACTCTCCAAGGCCATCTTCAACAATAACAAAAATCCTCCTACTAAACAATACAATATGTTTTTCTAGCTCACTTGGTTAAAAGTCACCTTATTAAGTCAGAGGTTTTGAGTTCAACTCTCTCTTTTTGTTACTTTTTTTGAAAATGTTCACTGCTCATTGAAAAGTGCATTTCACTTCAAGTATAAAAGTGAATCACTATATGTAGCTTTAATATTTTATTTTAGACTTATTTATTTTGCATGCAACATTCTTTTATAAAGTAATTTCATTGTAAAAGTGATCCCCACTTCTTTTTATAAAAGTGGGTCACTTCTTAAAACAACTTATTTATAAAAGTGAGATTATTTGGAGGGGTATCACCACGATGTGGTTCTTTGGTTACCGTTTATGCCTTTTTTTAAAAGGGCATAACTTTCACATCCAAAGTCTGTTTTCGGTAACATTTTTTTTAAAACCACCTATTTTTTTGAGATCTTTCCATCCAGATAATCAATTTCAGTTTTTAAATATATATTATCTTCATATTTAATATGGATTCTTCCAATGATATTTTTCTTACCAACACCAACTATTTCCAATGGAAATCCCATATTGAGGATTTATTAAGAAGTAAAGGCTTGTACAAAATTACCTTGGGAAATGAAAAAGAACCCATTGATGTTGATAAGAAAGTAAAATGGGATAATAGGAGTGACAAAGAATGTGAACTGATCGGAATGTCCATGTCTCCCAATTTAAGGTTCCATCTTCAAGAAATTAATGACCTCGATGAAGCTTGGGAAAATATTGAATTTTTTTTTGGTAAACACAATATTATTCGAGCACATCAGTTAGAAAATCAAATACCAACTTTAAGTCCAAATGATTTTTCTTACATTGAATACTATCTATCTAAGTTTAAAACACTTGGAATTTTATGTGAAGAATGTCAGATAAAGATGGATGAAGAGCATTGCATCTATATTATTCTTTATAAGATAGGTAGCGCATATTCTGTGTTTGTATCTACCTTTTATGCCATGAGAGAGGCCCTAGGGAAAGCCTATCAAAAACCCACTCTTGATTTCTTTTGTGATGCTTTGATTAGAGAAAAAGATAATCTTGTACAACTTGGAGTGACCAACATTGCAGGTACCTCAAACAAAGAATTAGTAGCTCAGCAAAAAGATAAATCCAAGAATCCCAATAAGAAACATCCTCACCACAACAACAAGAAAAATAAGGGTCTCAAACACACTCAGACAACTTCAGCTCCTAATGGTGACAAATGAGAAAAATTTAAAAATAAGAAGATTAACAAACATTGCAAATTTTGTGGAAATGGTGGTCATTCCAAGCCCAAATGTTTTAACAAGATGGAATATTTAGAAGAAACGATCAATACAAACAACATCAATATTGATTCTACTTCTTCTTCGTATTCTCATGGACATGCACTTTCTTCTTCTGGTTTCTCCTTCAATGCAACTTCTACTTCTTATTTTGATGAGTGGCTTATTGGTTCTGGAGCATATTATCATATGGCTAAGGATAAATCCATATTTGTTTCTCTAAATGAATGTAACACCAAGAAAATATTTGTTCGTGATGATAGATATCCTAGTGTTGTAGGATTTGGAATAGTTCAAGTAGATAATGGTCATTTAAATGATGTATTATGTGTTCCAAGTCTTTCTTGTAACCTTCTATCAATATATCAAATCACTCATTCAGGTGAAGGTAAAACCGTAGACTTTTCACCTCAACAAGTTGTAATCAAGGATCTAAAATATCCTAAGCATGTTCTTGCAACTGGAATTGTTGATGATATTACTAAGTTGTACAATTTTGACAACTTTGGCTCATCATATTTTCCATCAGTTTTTGTTTCTCATAGAGATGACTTGGGCAAACTTTAGCATGATCAATTTGGTCATCAAAACTATCGCTCATTGCAGAAACTATGTAATCAATAGATGGTGATTGGTCTTCCTCTTGTTTCATGCAGAGATGGTGCTTGTATCGCTTGTGTTCTCGAAAAACATCATGAATACAATTTTTACAAATGTTCCTCTTGGCACGCCTTAGGCCCTTTGCAGCTTGTTCACAGTAACCTGTGTGGTCCACTTTCTTCTACTTCTTTTTATGGGGGAAAGTATTTCTTAACTTTCATTGATGAATTTTCTAGACGTATATGCGTTTACTTCTTAAAACTTAAGAGAAATTTTTTTGACAAGTTTCTGGCCTACAAGGCCCATTGTAGAAAATCAGCATGGAAATCAAATTCAAAAGTTAATAAAAAATAATGGAGGTGAATATGTGAACAATAATGTTACAAGTTACTTCCCTACATAGGGCATCCAAATGCAACACACTGTTCCATATACACCACAACAGAATGGTGTTGTTGAGAGAAAGAACCGCACATTAAAAGAAATGGAATGGTATGATCCAATCTAAGGGATTAAGTGAAAAGTATTGGTTCGAAGCCATCAACTTTGAAAATTACATAGTAAATCACACTCCCACAAAGGATCTTAAAAATATAACACTGGAAGAATCTTGAACTAAAATTAAACCAGATGAAAGTCACTTCCATGTATTTGGCAGTATAGCATGGGCTCACATTCCTGATGATAAAAGGAAAGCATTATAGCCTAAAAGTCAGAAGTGTATATTTGTTGGTTATTCTAAAGATGTCAAAGGTTATAGAATTATTCAACCACATTTTAATGAAATTATTATTAGAAGAGATGTTAAATTTGATGAAAATCTCTTGGCCTACGAGCCTAATTCGACGATTGTGCCTTCTTCGGCCTACGAGCCATCTTCGGTGTTTGTTTCTTCTTTTGTTCCTATTTTGGTTTCTTCTTCATATGATGACATTGAGGATGAAAATGCACCTCTACCTTCTCACCTTCCTCTAGATGGTTCCTTTGAACATGAACTAGCACCAACTCCATCGATTCCTAGATGGGTCCGTTAACCATGAGAAGCAATTGGTGATCTTGTCAGTGATCCTTCAAATCATTGTTGGACACCTTCATAATTCCAATGAGTCTCTTCTCTTTTGGCTCAAGTTTCAGAGACTAATGATCCAGAGACAGTTGCAGAAGCTTCAGGTCATCCATATTGGGATACAAAAATGATTGAAGAGTATTGTTATTTAATGGAAAACGATACTTTTGATCTTGTACCTCTTCAAAAAGGAAGATAACTTGTCATATGTAAATGGGTATACAAAACTAAGTATGCATCAAATGAAAGTGTTGAAAGACATAAGGTTCAGTTATTTTCCAAAGGGTTTTCCCAATTTGAAGGAATTGACTATAATGAAACCTTTTCTCCTGTAGCCAAAATGAATTCCATTTGCCTTGTTCTTTCCCTTATTACCTCACATAAATGGGAGGTCCATTATATGAATGTTAAATATGCCTTCTTGCATGGGGAATTGAAAGAAGAAATATACATGGAACAACCTCCTGGCTATGACCGGAATGACTCTAGCCTTATTTGTCACCTTAAGAAATCTCTTAATGGTCTTAAGCAAGCTCTCCGAGATTGGTATGCCAAAATGGAAAACTTTCTTATTGACATCGGATTTTCTAGATGGAATTATGATCCTAACGTATATACCAAGAAATTAGGAAGCCATCTCATAATCCCTCTCCTTTGTGTTTATGACCTTATCCTTATTGGTAGTGATTCAAAACTTTTAAACCATGTGAAAACGAGCCTTAGGAATAAATTTGAAATGAAAGACTTAGGTTTTTTGCACTATTTCCTTGGCCTCCAAGTTTTTCAAACCAATGAAATAATTTTTCTTTCCCAGTCTAAGTATGCTTATGACCTTCTTTGTTGATTTCACATGGAACATTGTAAACCAACCCATTCTCCCTTCTAGTCTGGAGTCAAGCTTGCTCCCACCTGTACTTCTCTCGAATTTGATGCCACCTTCTATCTTCAGTTAGTTGGTAGCCTCTTAGACTTGACTCATACCCATCCTATATTTCATTTGGTATTAGTCTTGTTTCCTAGTATATGCAAACACCCCATCAAATCCATTAGAAAGCAACTAAAAGGATACTTCAGTGTGTTTGGGGTACAGTTCAGTTTGGGATACATTATAGTTCAGGGGGGCTCCTTTATTGGTTAGTTTCACTGATTAAGATTGGGCCAGTGTCCTTGATGATGAGAAGTCTAATAAAGGTTTTGTTTTCATCCTTGGTTCAGGAAATGTCACTTGGGCCTGTAAGAGACAACATATTATTTCACTTTATTCAACAGAAGAAGAGTACCGAGCATCGATAAATGCAATTCATGAAGCCTTGTGGCTTCGCCAGGTCCTTTTAGAGTTTGGATTACTGCAGTAGCATCCAACCAACCTTTGGTGTGAAAATCATAGTTCCATCAAGATTTCCAAAGACCCGGTTCAACATTAGTGCAATAAACACATCGAGCTACACATTCACTTCATTAGAAATATGATTCATGATCAAGTTATTGAAGTGATATTTTTCCCTATAGAAGATCAAGTTGCAGACATTTTTACAAAGTCTCTTACATAAGCGAAGTTTTCCAAACTTCGATCTATGTTAGGAGTTCAGGAAGTTGTCACTAAGGGGGGATAGGCTCTAATTCCTCCTTCCTTCTCTTATTGTATCACTATTGTAAATCCTTCAATCCTATCCAAATTTTTTCTGAAGGGAGGATGTTAGCATATTTAGACACTTAGGAGTTAGTTAAGATCTACTTGGTCTAATGTTTCAATTAGGTAAAAGTGTGTTTCATAGTGTGTTTCTTTAGTATGCATTAGTATGGATTTGTAGTTAGGAAATCTGACGGTCACGATATGTTCTCGACATAGAGTGATCCAATGGTTCATATTCTCCTTGATCTTAATGACTACATTGATCTATGTATTAACACCTGATTGGTCCATGATCCCTATTTAAAGAGTATAGAGGGTCATTTGTTGATGATCGATTTTGAGAAACTCTCTTGTAAAATCTATCTATAATCTTTCTTCTTTTGCATTAATAAACTTCTCCAAATGGTCGCGTTGGCTGGGGCCATGCATATTTCCCTGTAGGGGTTTTACCACGTCAAAACATCGATGTGTTGATCTTTGATCTATTTGTGTGAGTGGTTACTAAAGGTGTTCATCCTTTGTTGCAATAAATATGTTTTCAAGAACCCCTCCATTCCCCCCCCCACAGATCACTCAAGGCATGTGCCCTTGAAATGACTTGAAAATAAACTTGAAAGTTGAAAAAATTAGCATGCAATAATTTGATAAGTTATTTTCATTATTGCATTGATATTACAAAACAATTGAAATATTGAACACTTCTGTGTGTCTCATGGCCACATGGTAAAGTAGAGAAAGATGTTTGGAAGAGTGTAATGGGAGACTGAAGGGCCCATTAGAGTAAAATAGTGGAGGTCATTCAATGTAACATGAAATAGGTCCACTATGGTTTATGTTATTAAATAAGGCATAATATGGTAGTTCATATTAAATAAAGGTAATGCTTCCTCATTAAAGAAGGTCCAATGCATAGTTAGGAGGTTTTTATTATTACAATTCTCTTGTTATCTATAAGTAAGGGACAAATTCCTCATTATGATGTGTGAAATTGTTTTTGGAGCTTATTTCCTTGAGATATCACCCAACGTTAAGAGGAAAATGAACAATGATGGATTGTTTACATAAAGGTATCAATTGTAAGGTGTTTTTGTAGCATAAGGGTTTTGATATTAACAAAGCATGCATAATTTTGTATATCCTTTATGTGATTCAATATCTTTTGTGAAGGATCATAACAATTGGCATCATAGGTATTTCTTGGGCCTAAAAGAGATATATATTTTTCTTTTATTTTTTAGGTTTTCAAAGGGAAAAATAAGGTCATGGCACTCAAATCAAATACTACATCTTTCCAAGCAAAATTTGAATCAACCAATTGTACATCTAAGTTCCTCTCAAGAAATCACCCAAGTTGAAAAACAAAGTGTCCAAATTAGAGTTCGAAAAGTGAAGATATTGTTGATTTAAAAGTAATTGTTTTAAGAGTTTTCCATGATGGTCATGTGGATTGTAGAGTAAGTATATTTTGACATGGTGCTAAAATTGTTAACAACCCAATTCCATAAGAAAGAAGACTTTATGGGATGTTATTTGCTATATTATATGGAAGACCTTTAATCAATATTGAGTGATCTACAACCTGTACGAATTTCCACCCTCAATACCTTATCTCTCATACTTGTAGTGGATTATGGAATTTTACAAGGATATATTATCCCCTCTCATTGAAGAATATCTAGTGATATATCCAAATTATGTGGAAGAATCCCCTTCTATATGTTTTCTTAACGAGGCCATGCATTATAAATAGCACAAAAATAATGGTTCCTCAATGTAGAAGACATTTCACACCTTAAAGTACTTCATAGAATATGACTCGATATGCAACACCGAGTACGAAAAATAGAGGAAGGCCATGAAGCAATCCAAAGATTGAAAATTTAGAGACAAGTTCAATAAGAGTATATAGGGGAGATATATGGGTGGTGTGATTTAGAGTAGGCTTGCAAGGATTGGTCTAGGGATAGTTGTCATGTTTCTTGATTTGATCGCTGCTTATTAACTTACTTCTTCATTCAAACATGTTTCATATAAATTTATATGTGTTCAATAAATGAAATCAGGTGCTAATAACAATTGTTAAAGCTTGTCCTTCACATTTTTCTCCATGTATAGAGTTTCCCATTTCAAGATATCAAATCAAAGTTATTAAAGATTGAGTGTTTTCATTTAGCAAGGTTTTAGTAATTTTTCGTACATAATTTTGTAAGATTTTCTATTCTAAAATTATAAGTTTGATAAATAACTTTGGAAAATGAAATTTTTATAAAAAGAATGGATATATGAATCCATTTATAATATTATAATTTGGGAAATAGAAAATTTTTATTTTCAAAATAGTTTATTAAAGTTAGATAATACATTAAATCATTAAAGATTAATTACAATAAATTTATTTTAAACTTGGATATATTAATCATGGAGAGGGATCAAATTTCTTAAGTTTTGATTTTTTCTATCATTTAATTCCATGTCATGTATTAATTCATTCATATTAAATGATTAAAAAAATTACACCTTAAAAAATTTGATCCCTCCGATAGTTGATAACTTTAGGATTAAGATGAATTTTAGTTGATTTAATTTTTTAGATGTTATCACTTATATATGTAGCTATTTATTTTTTATACTAAGTTTTAGAGTACCTAGCTACTTTAAATGCAATAAAATTTGAATAAATGTTGTTACAATGTAACCAAATAAACTAAGTTTCTCCCCATTCTATGATATTAGACATAAAAACAATAAGTGGGAATATGATAGCGATGATTTTATTCTAAAGTTTTAAACAAGTATAAACCAACACATTAATATATATTATTAAGATAGTATTTAAAAGGTATAGATATTAAGATAGTATTTGAAATGTACATATATATCTATATATGTAATAGAGTAGTTAGGTTTGTATTTTATTAAAGATTTGGAAATGGAAAACAAGAATAAAGAAGATAAAATAAAGTTTAATTTATTTTATTATAAATTTGAAAATTGAAAATTTGAAAAAGGAAAAAGTGAAAACTAATATTAAATTAAATTAATTATTTATTAAAAAATATGGATTAATTATTTATTTTAAAAACATAAAAAAAAATTGATATAAAATATGCTTTTAAATTGATATAAAATCTGCTTTTAATCTAATCTAATAAAAAATTAAACAAACTTAATATAAATGTGCATTTAAATATAGTTAGAATCTCAGAATCCCTAAATCTTATAAATGATAGATAAACTAAATGAGGAATGCTATTGAACGAAGGGGAAGGCTACTCAACATAGGGGGGAGTAACGTCAATGTTATGATGTTTTGGGTGCAAAATCTAAGCTATCATGTGCATGCAAAGACTTTGTAAATCATTGTAATATTTCTGGCACTTAAAAAAGTGAAAGTAGTTGTTATTTATTTTATTAAAAAAATAAAGAAGAGAAAGTAAAGTTTAATTTATTTTATTAAAAATTTAAAATTTAAAAGAGGAAAAAGACAAAACAAATATTAATTTATTAATTATTTATTAAAATTATAAAAAAATAAAATTTAATTTAATTTATTATAAATTTAGAAATTTAAAAAGACAAAAGACCAAACAAATACTAATTTATTAATTATTTATTAAAAACCATGGATCAACTCTTTCTTGATATAAAGTCTATTTTTTTAATCTAATCAAATAAAAAATAAACAACCTTCATATGAAAGGGTGCACAAAATATGCATTTAAATATAGTTAGAATGTGAGAATCCCTAAATCTTAATAGATGATAGGTAAATTGAATGAGGAATGCTATTGAACGAAGGGGAAGGCTACTCAACATAGGGGGAGCAACGTCAATGCTGTGATGTTTTGGGTACAAAATCTAAGCTATTATGTCCGTGCAAAGACTTTGTAAATCATTGTGATATTTCTAGCACTTAAAAAAGTGAAAGAAGTTGTTATTTATATAGTTGAGAAAAGAAATGTGCGTGATTCTCTATAAAAGGATTAAAGAAGTTGTTATTTATAACAAAAACAAGTGAAGTGGTTAGTACCATAAGGAAACGTGCTTCTCCAATGTTAACAATTCTCGAAAATCCTATCAAACTTCTATAGCACGTAAGAGTGGAACGATTATTTCATTTAGAACTAAATGAAAATAAGAAAACGTGCTTCTCCATTGTTAACAATTCTTGAAAATCCTAACAATCTTCTATAGCACGTAAGAGTGGAATGATTATCCAATTTAGGACTTAAATAAAAATACAATTTAAGGATGTCCATAATCAAAGTTAATTAGGGTTGGGTTTGAAGATGGTAAAAAATACCTTAAAATATGTTTTTTTCCTTTTCTTTGCATTTTGCTTAGGATAGATTGGGTGTCTCTTTTTCATTTAAATATTTATTTTGTTTGATGAATGCTAATAGGGAATGTAGATAGGTATTCAATAATTTTGTTTAGTCTTATGTGATATTTTCAATCATTAATGATATGTTGATTGTTTTGTAAATTTTGTTTTTTTTTCAATGAGAACTATGTAAAATGAGATGCTTTTATGTCGTTTTTGATGATGTTTTAAGTTGAAAAAGAGGTAAAAAATTAATTGGAGAAGTAACATAGAATAGAAGAAAAATCATGGAAAAAACAAATGACATGTATTAAAAAATTAAATTTGAGCTTTCAATTTAGTGGAGATTAGCAAACCATTTATAAATTATATTTTATTTGATTGTAAACTTTAACATTAATGTTTTAAAATGCTTGCATAATGTACTCCCATAGTGTACATTATTAAGGGGGGTCATTTTTTTGGAACATATTTTTAGACAAAATACCTTCATATTATAAAATGATCACACTATCTATTATAAAATATAAAGAGGTCCATGTTCTATATTTTAATACTTTTCTTCATTCCAAACATTTCAAAATGGGCATTAGAGAGAATTAGATATTTTAATACTTTTCTTCATTCCAAGCATTTCAAAATGGGCATTAGAGAGAATTAGTTACCTATTAGAAGCATTTTACTTTTCTTCATTCCAAGCATTTCAAAATGGGCATTAAGAGAATTAGTTACCTATTAGAAACATTTCAAAATGAGCATTAGAGATAATTAGTTATCTAGGCAATTTGGTGACTAACTTTTTATCTGAGGTCATAATAGTTAAAAGTGAATAGAAAACATTTTCATGGTTTTTACAATGACATGCACAAGAAATGTGAAAAGCATATCCAAGTTTTAATGGATATACAATGAAAAGCATATTCAACTTTCATTGGACAACATTGTGCATGCACAAGAACCATGAAACGCATATCCAACCTTCATTGGACAACATTGTGCATGCACAAGGTATCGTGTATTTCATTTTTATTCTTCTATTAATTAATCATTATTTATTCATTATTTTAGTAATTGAGTATTTTCTTAAAGAATTGTCTTATTAATTATATATATTTTTAATTATAATGGAAAGTATCTTAAACTTTGATTCTGGAAATGTTGAACCAAAAAATTAAAATGAATATATGTAAATCTTATCCTTAAATGGCAGGTTTATGGTCCATTGGTTTCATCAACATGGATTATTTGCCAAAATTTAGTTCTATGTGTAAGGCTTAGCTCCATGATACAAACATCAATTTCAATTTCAACATTTGGTTATACATTATCAAAGAATGGAGGTTAAAAAAAAAAATTGACCTCTCTAGTTATTCAAAACCTATCTACAAAAAAGCAACCAAGTAATCATAATCATTATCTTCTTGATAAAAATTAACAAACTTAACTGGATCAAAACATTATCGATATTCCAATATTCAACCTTTCACAATTTAATTCAACAATCACCAAACCAACAGAACTTGTGATCTAGTGATCGTAATTGATATTTCCTAAAACATAAACTTAGGTATAGTGATTGAATATTCTTGTAGGTTTCTTGGTGTATTTGAGAACCACCAATAGAAAGGGAAGGTCAGATACCACAATTTCAACATGTAGATATCACTTGTTTGTCTTTGTTCACAATTAATGAAAACACCTCTCTCTAATAGAAGGAAATCAAGTTTAGATCGATTCAAAGGATGATAAGAAATATAATTCTAGCTCACCCATACCACATATTGCACCCAGGTATATTGATGAGCTATTGTATTCTCCACAAAAAGAAAAACCTTAAAAAAAAACTATGAATTGAGCAACACAATGTTAAAATTGATTTACTCCAACAATTACCAATTTGAATTCTAATAAGGAATTCATGTCAATATATATTGTTTAAATGATTTCATGAAGATCAGAGCCCCAATCATTTTCCTCAATGAATAAAACATGAAAACTAGAACTAGATATTCATTTAGAGACATGAAAATGAAACAATTACATAGATTTCAACATTTAATGGATATTTTATTACGATTAGGATATAATTACATATAGGTGAGTTATACATAGATTCTATGCATTATTGCTCACTAACAACATAATATTGTATATGGCGATTAATCAAAGACATGTTTTCTCTATGTGCATAAGATCCTCAACTCCTCCATCCTCCAAGCTTCAAGCAAGTTTCACTCTTTGAGCTCTTATTTATGCTTATACCCTCCCAATTTCTCCTTGCATCCTCCTCATTTTTTATTCTTCACTAAAACATATAGTTTTAATGGGATTCATTTAGAAGTCCAATTTGGATCATCCCTCCCCATTTATGAGATTTCGGTTCCTAGGAGATGGAACATTAAGGACACAAATGCACATGGCCTCCATTTTCCTCTCCATATCCACCATCCCATTGTTTATGAAGGTTTCTTGTTTCCTTATTTTCTTCCCCCATTTTTATACTAGAAGAGTAATTCTCTCTCTCTCTCTCTCTCTCTCTCTCTCTCTCTCTCTCTCTCTCTATGTGATTTGAGAAAGTATTCCTTTTCACCCTTAATGAAGAGGTATTTGTTTTCTCTCCTTCACGGTATTTTTTTTTTCTATTGTAGAAGGTAGCATACATATCCCATAGGTATTGTATACCAAACATCACTCCACATGTATCTAATGGTGAAAATTTACATTCTATTTCATCAAAATAGATAGCACTAATGGAAAACTTGATTTTGCACCTCCAAGTATTTCTCATAACAAATTTCTCTTGCAACCATACTAGTGAACTTGGTTCCACTAGATCATGAGTTTCTAGACCAAAATCAACAACTAATATTTCAAAAACCATACTATATTGAGAACCACTATCAAATAGAGAATTCATGGAGTTAGAGCCAGAGAATTCAGAGGGTTGTATCTTCCTTTAGGTTGGATAATGTAAATAGGGGGGTGTATCCTCCTTCCAATTGTAGCTGAAGAATTGAGAAGTTGGTGCTTCCAATGAACGTATTCTTTTGATACATAAGAAAAACAAATTTTGTTTTTTTTTTCCATTTTGTGGCTTTATCTCTCTCTCACACACACATGTGAATGTCTTCATCATTCCTCATGATACTTATTCGAGCATTCATGCAAAAATTGTTTTCTAGAATTACAACACTGGAAACCTTCCCATTCTTACTGCATAAACCAAGTTAACAATTGATCATATTCATTACTTCCTCCCAACATCGAATGTATTCATTCCCCACAAGACAAGGTTGTTATAAAACTACACACTCTTCTCAAATCCCAGTAAACATGAAACATACCACCTTGTGTAGAACATGTGATGAGCTCGTACCATGTGTGTGAAAACTTGAATAAAAAATCATTATATAATTTGTATCTCTTAGATCCTATATTAAGTAATCCTTCCTCCTCAATACATTTCCTAATCCAAACCTACACCCTTGTTTTCAAGAAATAAAATATGGTTTTATTTGAGATAAATAAAAATACAATACTCAAGTGCTCTAGGACAATCCAAGAAATATCATCCATAGATAGATATATTCATAATATTTCACTATAGATCTATATCGATCCACAACCATCATAATATTGAATGTATTATCTGCCCGATAATTGAAAACAAATCGTATACTTAACAGTCCCATGTATTGAGAAATTGCAAGTTCAAAAGGATTTCATAAATCATTACATGAAAATTGTTGTAAACCATTGTATGGTCATATTTTACTTCTTCCAAAGAACCATAAACATCAGGTAGATGAAGTCGTTCCTTTGAAACCTAATTTGTGGTCTTGTTGATATCTATATAAATATTAATATATTTGACCCAAGGAAACTGATTAGATATTTCCTTTAATTATTGTGCTAGTGGAAGGAAAGAATTATTTTGTACTTGGATGCTTCATTTGATCAAACTAATGACCAGTAATGAATCACCCATGAGTTGAAGATTATCAATCCCTCTATCCAAAGAGGATTTTAGCAAGTAGTATAATACATTGAATTCTCGTTGGTTATTTTCTCCTCTTTATATATTATCTTTGACCCAAAATATGTGTGTCTCTAGAATATATAGAATGAATTAAATCCCACTAGAAGAATTTGGGCCTTGAGAATCTCCACCAAAATATCCCCAAGCTCAGGACATGTCCACATGTATCTTTGATATAATTTTCCATGGTTTAACCTTTGGAGTGGCCTTATAATATGTAGATAAATAATTAACTTGGGTAGCTACCTTAAAATAAGGAATAATCTATCCAAATCTCCATCCTTACTGTAGATCCCCTTTCATTTGGTGGCTTATGTAATTTCACACAACATTGGTGTGAGAAACCCAATTCTTGTCATCTCCAATCAAACTTTCCTACAAATAGTCATATATGCGTAGTTAATGACTTCCCTAATAAAGAAAAGTGGCTCAAGCATCATAATAAAAACACTAAAAATTAAAATGAATGCCATCGCATTCGATGGAATAATTCTTCATCTTCCCATCAAGGCCCATGAACACCCTATATATAATTTAATACCTCTTAGTAATTCACTTCCCCTAAAAAAATTCACATATAAACTTGACACTTCTTAAAGACAAGATGTCCATCTTGAACCTACCATAATTGCACCTTTTCCCCAAATAATATCTACATCATGAACCTTTCATGCACTAACAATAGTGAAACCATCAGTGATGTGCATGTTGCTTCCCTTGAGCCTCCCTCTCACCTCATAACTTAACTCAACATTACCTTTCAAGAGTTATATACCAATCCTTCTCTATGAAACCTTAACCATGATAAGAAGTTGGCCACTAGGATTTCCTCACCATCCCTTGTCTCCTCCTCTTGTCCCCCTTCACTAATAAGGTGTACCTACACGAACATTTTATATATTATTTCACCCATCTCTCCTTTTTCTTATATTCTCACCTAAAATATCTAGGGCCATCCCCTCTTCTCATTGTCTCCTTCTTCTCCTCGATTGGATTCACATGATTTCATGCATTATTTTCTCCTCCCTTTTTCCCTAGTCCTCCAAATACTTGATGCAATACTTTATTGTGTTCCTTGTAAACTCCCTCCTCCATGCTCCTTCCTCGATAACTTTGTAGGTAATTTAATCCTTCCTAGTTTGATATCTTAGGTATTTTACTATTTAGGATGACTTTTCCCTAGTTAGGGTCAAACAACCACTCACTTGGGCTTTCTCCTAAGGTGTTATTATTGGTTGGATGCATATCATATCCTATAGCTCCTAGTCACCTACATAAGCATGAAACATATGTCACCATCTCATATATTATTTTTGTTAATGTATTGGAAGCATTAACCTATTTCTTGCACTCATATTAGATTTTTTATAATCCATTTCACCTTCACCTCCTATTCTCACACTAGGTCTTAAAGTAGTGTATGGTGCCTCTTATGGTCACATAAGGTTTTTCTAATGTGTGTTGCATCCCATTATCACACTAATTCATTGACTAGTGTATGGTTCCTATGGTTCTCACATTAGTTGTTTGTTAATGTAGGTCACCTCATAATATTGCATCATCTCCATGTTGATGCATTTCTCCTTGTAATTTGTTAGCACTATGCCAACATCATCGTTTATCACTTTTTCTTTATCTTCCTTTATTTTCATCCTTTATCCCTTCACACGAAGTTTTTGTCTCCATCTCTCTCCCACCCAAGGAAAATCACTAACCTCTATGATGCAGGTACTTATCTTGTTCCAACATATTCATGTGTCTGCATCTCTTCCTTATATGTTAGTGCAGGAATTGATATCTTACTCTTACTATAGTACTTATTTTCCCATACATTTACTCATGATTTTGTAGTCTAGGATCTATTATTATTCTTAACCTTACTCATCCTTTATTGCATTGTATATTTGATGTTTCACTAACATGGAAATTAGATATTTCTTGTTTATAATTTTGTTATTTAATTATTGTATCACTTACGTGATGGTTAAATTCATTTCACATTTTCCAATATCTTCATTTATATTACATGGTTTTATTTACATCTCTCTTAGATAATAGACAACATTTCTTGTTCCCTATCCAATATTCTTGAACACCTTTCCTCATATGCTTATTATATATTTATCTTTTTATTTTAACTTACATATGCTTCAATCATATTCCCTATGCAAGTGTCTTGTATATTTTCCCTTCACATTAGTTATTGAGGCATAACCTCTCCATTAAAATTTTGAGAACCTAAGTGAATTCAAACAATAAAGAATACCCACTCATCATGTTTGGTCATTATATTATACCAACCAACCACACTGATAGGAAAACCCCATGTATAATTTCTTTGTTATTGTTGCTAATCTTATTTTCAATTTTTCTTCTCTTTTTCCCTTCATGTAACTATTATTTACATCTCTCAAATAGAGGCTTTTTTAGGGGAGTTGAAATTTTGTGAGATTCAGATTTAAGTACACATATATGCATACCCACCAAGAGTTACAATGTACGATCCAATCATGTGCTACATTGATGTGTGACCTACCCATGGATGACATGATACCTCTATATATTGTTCTCTTATGATGGAATACCATCAAAGAGTTCACCTTACCTGAGAATAGATGTGTGAACT
>ML820876.1:5578-20909 GCA_009831015.1 Picea engelmannii
ATGTTTCACTCTGTATTTTAAATGTGTTTAATTGTGCTTAAATGCATGTGGTTATATTGGCCTGTGTTTATTATTGAAAGAGTGTACAGAATATTACAAGAGCGCGTTAAACCTCTTGGTTCTTTAAAAAGGTACACTACACTGGGGGTGAACCATGTATATCTTTTGTTGTGGTTGCTTTGTGCATTATGGTTGTTTTATGGTTCATATGATTAATGCTTAATGCAATGATGTATGCTTAGATGAATAGGATAGCTTAGTGCCTAATAATGTGAATAAAATTCTACATCCGATCTATGTTGATGTTCTTAGTGCTTGAATGTGTTGAATCTTGTTGAATACTGCGTTGCACTGTAATTAGGGTTTATCTGCGTTATAGACAAAGGCTAAGTACTAATGAATAACAACCGCTAAGTGCTTTGTTAAGGTGTTGTAATCACATATTTGTGTCCCAGCTAAGGTTGCAAACACTGGAGTCTTGCAACCACCCCTTCCTCTACCTCGGGTGGAACTTCATCTGCTTCGCAGGTGTTGCCAAAAGGGCCGGTAGTTAGGGTTTTTTTGGTGTATTTTTTAAGCGTTGAACCCTGGGTCTACCCCTGTGCCAACAAATGGTTCCGTTGTCGGGACCTGAAACTGTGATTGTTGGGAACTGAGGAAAAGAAATAAAGCTTTGTGCATAGATCTGTTGTTTTAGTGCGTAGTATTCTACTTGACTGCGGAGCTCTGTGGTAAGAAAGGAGGCATATCTGAAGAAAAGAGGTAAGATCTGAAAGCTTTATGCTCTGATAAAGGTAAAGTGAAATTTGTTTTTGATTAAAGAGGTAATATCTGAAAGCTTTGTGCTTTGTTAAGGGTAAAATAACTGGAAATTTTTTGTTTTGAAGGTATGAATCTAGGTATGTTTGATAAATTTTGTCCTAGCCTAAAAACTAGGGAACAACTAGAAGAAAGAAGGTTTGATATGAGTAGATCTGATAGAAATAATGAAAGATATGTTATTCCTATGCATAGAAAGAATGTTTGGATTAACAAATGGATGCAGGATCCTAGGAAGAAATTTTTGCAGGTTAGCCACCATGATCCTAGTGCTCAGTACAAGAAAGGTTGGGGATCATTTAAGAGAAAGAGAGGATCAACTATTTGTTACAATTGTAGAAGATCAGAACACCTTGCTAAGGAATGCCCTGGTAGAAGACCTAGTTTTCTTTGTTGTAAAGCTATGGACCATGACATTCTGGATTGCCCTAGAATGATTGATAAGGTTGAAAGAATGAATATGAGACAAAAAAACCCTGAGAAAAACCAAGAAACTGAGACCATGGCAGAACCCCAGAAAGAATCAGAGACTGCATTACTACAAATAAAAGAAACCCTGAATGACCACATAGATATCAACTTATCAAAGATGTTCAAAGAGAAAGAATGCATAGAAACAAGAATAAGAGACTTCGACATAGACTGTGTTCTGGATGAGGAAACACATGTGAATATTATGATAGAAAGAACTTGGGAAATTTTAGGAAAGCCTTCTATGATTCCTTCATTGGGAGGAATAGGATTATTTAGAGGAAAGATGATAACTCTATGTGGAAGACTTACCCAGACATCTATGAGTGCTCATGGCACTTCGACAGAAGAAGAATTTGAGGTTGTTAAATTTATTGAGAACAACGCCCCATTTTCTATGTTACTAGGAAAACCCTATGAGAAAGATCAAACTCGAAGAAAAGAAGAGGAAGCTCTAGAACAGAAAAAACAAGAACTAAGAGACTTCAAGGCTAAGAGAATAACACACTTACTGGAAGAACAAGAAAACTAGTCGAAGCTACTGAGGACCAGAAATGTGGATGTTGAAGTTAAAAGAACACAAGAATATTTGAAACACCTGTCTGTACAGGAGAGTAGAGTAGCTACCCCAGACAGAGAAGAATTATTTCCCTTGAACCTTAGGAAAGACCACCAACATCACAAAGTTACTATGCCAAGAGGAGATAAGAATCAGAATGGAAAGAGGAATACCGAGACGTATGTCACAGGGAAGAAGGCTAGAAAACTCAGCAAGAAGAAAGCAAAGTTGGAGAAATTACAAGAAGTTCCAGAGAAGACTTCACAGAAGGAAGGTCTCCAGAATTTGAACTTCATCGGAATATCAGAGCAACTCAGATTGGCACTTCGCCATGGCGGAGCGATATGACCGTTGGAGGCATTATAATCATTAGATTGACGTTCCCGAACGGTTAGAACAACATTTATGATCAGAAATATCGCCATTGGAACATTGAGACCGCTCTGTAACGAACATAACTGCATTGATGAAGGCCTCTTGTCTGTTGGAGGGATTCGTTACATCATTGTCTACTTATTTTGTCGACTGTTGCACAGAGAACACTTTCGTGAATTGTATCCAAGCCAACAAGAGAAATCATTGTTATTGTGTTGTTCTTACTGAGACTTCGCTACTTGTTCTATTGCATTGAGCATTTGTTCATCAACTTGAGTTATCCGATCTTGAGCATGCATGTCGGATGAACTCAGTGCCGCAGAGAAGGCTGTAGAAGAAGTTATAATCGAACTTATGGCTGAGAAGGTGATGTCCTTCAGAATTCAAGATTCATCGACGAGAGGAGTGCAATCCTCCCCATCGACTGCTCCCAGATTCATACCATCTCGAGTTGTGACCAAGAAAAGAACCAACTATCGAGATGACTTGGCGAATGCGAAGTTAATCCCATCCATCCTGCTCGACTACATCCTGCCTCTAGTCGGCACAATGAATCATGATAGTGTCCCTAGGAACTTCGACTACACCTTGGTTACTATGTACCTCCCGAAGGGGATACGCACAAGCAAGCCTCATCCGGATAAGATCATGACGCTAAATATCAACGAATTTAACCTAGGGGATCACAAGAACTTTAGCATGATCACACCTCATAGGTATTTGACTAGGAAGAAGGGGAAGAAGTCGAGAATAATCCCGCAACCATGGACTATGGACCTCGAGCAGTTAACTATTCTGAACGTAATGAAAATACCCCACTTTGGAAGGCACCAGAAGGTTAACATGTGCGTTAACATCCTGTTGTCGAGCTTCCATGGCAGTTATTTGTGGCTAGACAGACGCATCACCGTTGACCCGACGTTGATCCATCAGATCATCGGACTGAGCATGCAAGGACCAAACCCGCAAGACTTTTACATAGGGAAGGTTACAGACTGCGCCCTGGCACAAAAGATTAAAGATACATACGATGATGTGGAGAAGGGGAAGCGAGGATACAAGGTAGCCTCCATCTAGAATGGCACAGTGTGCCTTGCTTTCCAATTGATTGCTGGTAATCTAGTCCAGAAGAACAGACCCATGCAGGTCACAGGTTTTGTTGTTGACCTCACAGGAAAATATGTGGAGGGGCTACAAATGAACTGGGCAAAGTACTTAGTGAAACAGCTAGACCAAGATTGTTGCAAAGCTCAGGATCAGGGCTATGAGTTCCATTTTAGTTGGTTGTTGATCCTCATCACGTTCATAGCTTGGGAGATGCTGGAAGGTGCAACCTTCCCTGAACTAGAGCCATATGAACCCTTAGTTGCGAAGTTCACTTCGCTCTGGTATTTGAGCGATATGGGAAAACAATGGCAATAAAACGTGGTGTTCCACACCTACTACCTGCAGTTAAAGAGGGCTATTGAGGTTGTCCCTCGTATAATGTCGAACACCTTGCATAGGTTCAGGCCGATTGTGAAGTTCCACGCAGACAAACATTTTATTTACATCACTGCGCGCAGAGACGAACACAAAGAAGTACTACAGATTTATTACAAACTCACAGAGGAGGACCTAGAAGACATAACTAAGGAATGGCATGTAGATCTCCTTATCCCTGTTGAACCCGCAGAACTGTCCGATCCTGAACTAATCGGAAGCCCGGTGGTTACTCGTGAAGGGCATGATACACCTAGAACTAGCATAAGGAAGAAGACAGAAGAGGTCCAGCAGCTCAGTAGTGCATCAGAAGAAACTTCTTCAGAATCACTTGGAGGAGGAGGTGATGATGAAGTAGACAAAGAAGAGAACAATGGAAAAGAAGATCAGTAGAAGCAAGGTGAAGTAAAACCGCCACAAAACCCCCCTGATGACGCAGAGCCATCTCACAAAAGAAAGGTTTCTCCCACGAAACCCACATCGCGAAAGAAGTCAAAAGCTAGTAAAACCAAGCTGCAGACTGTGCTCACGCTCGATGACTTCAAATTCATCATCATAGCTGTATCAGACGCCTCAGAAGATATTTTGCATAGAAATGAAGCTAAACAAGAGACCATGTATGAAAAAATTGAAGTAGAACTGTGAGGGGTACAACAAGCCTTTCACTCTAGTCGTGCAGTGTCCACTGCGCCCCCGCCATCAGAAGAAACAAAGTTGGGAGATGAGCCTACCCAACTCCGCAAACTAGCTTATGCGACCGAATCTCAACTTCATCGCACACAGGAAGAAACAGAACAGGCCACAGTGGCCCTAAAGAAAGCACAAGAGGAAGTGATAGAGCAATGTCGAGTTGCGCAGCAGGAAAAGGATGACCTACAAGCAAAGTTCTAAGAGGAAAAAGTGCAGATACAATATGAGAAAGAACAACTACTCACAGAGCAGGTTGGAGTAAAAGAAGCAGTCAGCAGAGCACGTCGCTCTGTGACAGGCTTAGAGAAAAAAGAGGAAGACCCAGTGGAGCATCAAGTAGCGCAGCTTGTTGAATCCATCCAACAGCTTCAACAGAGAATAACGGATCTAGAGTTACAAATAGTACCAAGTACTCCGCAGGACGTACAAGACCAAAGAGAAGACACTGCATGGAGCACAATAGAGAGGATCAGAACATTAGCTTTGGAATTTCAACATCTTAGCAGTAGAAGTGCGTAGACTTATGAGCGACTTATTGAGGACCCTAAACTGAAGACACTGGAGTCACAATTCTAGGAGGCAAAGAAACAAGTGGTGACAATACAGGAAAAGTTGAATCTCCTGTCAACAGTTGAAAGAATGAAAAGATCCCAGGAACAACACATTGCTTAGCAGCAGGTCCACACCAAACAGAGAAAAGTCATGGAAGTGACTCAGAGGCTCCAACCAGTCCAGGACGAAGCTTGCCAATTGTTTGAGGAGATTGAAGGCCGAGGAGAAGAGCTGGAACAAGTAGTTACTTCAATAGAACATCACTTAGAGGGACCTATGAATGAGGCAGTTATTCAAGAGTTCATCGAGCAGGAGGCCTTGGTGAAGCAACAGGTCGAAGCAACTCGAGCTAGGCTCAAGGTTTTTGAGGTAGAGCTACCTATATCATAGTGGCTCGAGACGAGTCACAAGTGAGTGTTGGGGGCATGTTGGACCTTGACCAAGTTTTGGAGATCCTTGGTCAAGTTTGACCTATTTTGGGACTTCAATAGGCTGTCGAAGGCAGAGCGCAAGTCAAAGCAGAGATCACGGGATCTCAACCCCTTTTAGGGAATTTTGGGTTTTGGGCTTATGTAACGGGTATGGGGATGTCGGCCCATGGGTTTACCCATGTTTAGGCCCATTTTGTAATGTATAAATAGAAAGCTAGGTGACATAAATAGGGGGTGCTAAAGGTAATAAGGCAAAGGTGCTAAGGTAAAGTGAAGGCCAATGTGCTAAGTGCAAGTGATAGTTGTAAATTGTTTGTGCATACTGTGTGAGACTTGCAAGGCTAAGTACAAGTGACTATAAGAGACTATGTAAAGGCTTTGTGTTGTAACCTAGCTCGGGGAAGGAGGATCTGGTGAGGTGTGTGTAGATATCTTGTCCTATGCGGAGTAGGACCTTACAGCTCTGTGCATGTAGAAGATTGACAGAAGACAATAAAGAGAAGAAGAGTTGGTGGACGTAGCCCCAGGCTGGGGGTGAACCACGTATATCCTGTGTTGTGGTTGCTTTTTGCATTATGGTTTTTTTTATGGTTCATATGATTAATGCTTAGTGCAATGATGTATGCTTAGATGAATAGGATAGATTAGTGCCTAATGATGTGAATAATATGTTATATCTGATCTATGTTGATGTGCTTAGTGCTTGAATGTGTTGAATCTCGTTGAATACTGCGCTGCACTGTATTTAGGGTTCATCTGCATTGTAGAAAAAGGCTAAGTTCTAATGAATAACAACCACTAAGTGCTTTGTTAAGGTGTTGTAATCACATATTTGTTTCCCATCTAAGGTTGCAGACATTGGAGTCCTGCAACCACCTCTACCTCTACCTCGGGTGAGACTTCATCTGCTTCGCAGGTGTTGCTAAAAGGGTCAGTAGTTAGGGTTATGTTGGTGCGTTGTTGAAGCATTGAACCCTGGGTGTGCCCCTCTGCCAAAACATTGATAAGACTCATCTATATATATAGAAAATGACAATGATGGACAATTACAATATTTCGATGAAAATTAGTAAACATTGGCTAAAACGAAGGAAGAAAATATGGAATAAAAAATGTAAGAAATACTTGAGGAGTGGGATATAAAAGAAAAAAGGTGCCCAACAAATAAAAATGCAATGAAAAGACATGTACAATAATTCTCCAAGGGAAAATGGATAAAATACACCAAAAGAAACCCACAATACTACATAGACAACTTCAACGGACAATGAAAGATCAAAGTGTAAAACTACTTAAAGCTTAACATCCCATGGTGTGAAAAACAAGTAATAGCACAAGAAACACCTCACACATGTTGAAATGTGAAACATGCAGATGGGAACCACCAAAGGATCCATGGGAGGAAAGGTTATCCTAAGCATGTGGAAATGGGGAGGTAGAACTTGAACACCACATTTTATTACATAATTCAACATACTATCACATCAGGGAGAGGTCAAATTTGCATATCAAAGATTGGAAATCAACATTTTAGGAGGATCTAGTGAGAGTTACAATGAGGATTGCTAATAAATAATGTAGACAAGAAAGAGATGGTTGAGATAAGAGTCATTATTGATTGTGATTATCATTAAAAGTAAAGGCTAAAATCAACATTACATAATGTCTTTCAGAGAGGTTGAATATGGGCATCACGATAACAACATAGATAAGCTAGAGGAATGGATAACAAAAAGTTTTGGGGAGGGGTGAACTTAACAGGAATTATCATAAAGATATTATTTTTAAGTTGATAATGTGACACCAACAATGAGGACATTACACAATTGATAAGATCACTTTGAGGCTTTAGAGTCATTTTATGTGGAGGATGGGATGCATGTGAACACTGGAAAAACTAAAATAGTAGTCTTGTCACTAAAAAATAGAACACAACCACCAATTAGCTTCAGAGGTGATCCACTCAAGATAACCTGAAACTATAAATATTTAAGGCTATATTTCAACGAAAAGCTAAGGTAAGATACATGCACAAGGAAAATGTTGCAAGGAAGGTGGAATAGATTTTTCTCGTGGCAAAATAGACGAAAGATAACAAAGATTTGGGATTGGAAAATATTACGCTCCCTCTTTCAAAAACTCATAACCCTAATTATAGTCGGGTGTGAAATATGGGGACCAAGTATATCCAAAAACAGATTGACCAAGATTGAGAAAATACGAAAACCCCTAATAAGAAGTTGTCTAATAGTAAAAGACAACATTCTTTACAAGATACTCCAATTCGAAGCAAGGCTATTACCTAATAGAAGTGGAGGCATTGAGAACACTCACTATGTATAAATAGAAAATGGTAGTGATGGACAATTACAAGATTCCAGTGAAAATTAATGAACGTTGGCTAAAAAGAAGGAAGAAAACATGGAATAACAAATGTAAGGAATAGTTTGAGGAGTGGGATATAGAAGAAAAAAGGTTCCCAAAAAACAAAAATGCATTGAAAAGACATGTACAAGAAGGCTACAAGGGAAAATGGAGAAAATACGCCAAAACAAACCCATAATATTACATAGACAACTTCAACGGACAATGGAAGATCAAAGTGTAAAAATACTTAAAGCTTAACATCCCATGGTGTGAAAAACAAGTAATGGCACAAGAAACACCTCACACACATTGAAATGTGAAACATACAGATGGGAACCACCAAAGGATCCATGGGAGGAAAGGTTATCCTAAGCATGTGGAAATGGGGAGGTGGAACTTGAACACCACATTTTCTTACATAATGCAACATACTATCACATCAAGGAGAGGTCAAATTTGCATATCAGAGATTGGAAATCAACAATTTAGGAGGATCTAGTGAGAGTTACAATGAGGATTGATAATAAATGACGTATACAAGAAAGATATGGTTGAGAGAAGAGTCAACAATGCAACAAGCTCTTAATGCAAAGTGAAAGAGATCAACCTTAGTGGAGTAGATCAAATCTATGATTTGGGTTTTTCCATTAATTAGACCACTAGTTATAGTTATTGTAATCTCTTACTTTATTATCTTAGAAATTGATGCACATAATGTAAAATATGTTGTCCCATATGACCATTCGATGGTGTGGACAGTTTATTAAAATATATCTACCTATCTACATTCATTTCCATTTATATATATATATATATATATATATATATATATATATATATAGGAGTGCTATCATTTTCAAAACCGAATCAATAAGGATTATTGTTGATTCAAAATTTTTGGAGGAATGACGTTCTCTTCCTCAATTTTGCTATGTGATTATATGATTTGGCGTACTAGATGTTGACAATCAAAATGGTCTCATGATAAGGGAGTCTTTATTTCATGCTCTCTAAAATCATTACATCTAAAAGTTCAACCCCACATGTTATTTGTTTTTAAATATTTGGGTTTACACTCTTTTCATTAGTGTGTTGCTTGCCATATTACCTTCCTAGAATAGTTTTGTTGCTTAGTGAATTTTGGTCTTGGTAAGCATAGACATCATTTTATTTCCCTTTATTCTTTCATGCATATGCCCATGTGGAGGGTTGCAACTCTTTTTCACTTGAGACATAATTTTTGGGATCATCTGTGTATAGTAAGTCACCAATGTTGAACTTTTGCCTATACTGAGAGCGGGGGGTGTGAATCAGTGTACAAAACTTTTTACTTTATTTAACCATTCATCAATCATTCATTAGATGAGAAACAATAATCATAAATGAACTCAAATCACAATGCATAGAGTTTAACATGGAAACCAAATCGGGAGAAAACCATAAAACTTATCTTTATAATTGTCTGTAGGAACCAACCTATTGTTACAAAGATTGTAGGCACCAACCTACTGGAGACACCAATCTCCTTAACTGAGAACCAACTTAGCAAGATGTAGGAACCAACCTACTAGAGACACCAATCTCTTCAACTGAGCATCAACTCAAGAAGATGTAGGCACCAACCTACTGGAGACACCAATCTCCTTAATTGAGCACCAACTCAATAAGATATATGTAGACACCAATTCAAGATATTCATACACAGAGTACTTCCGACTTCACCCATATGCTTCATTCCACAGAAAATCCTTCAAACACTAGCAAGCCTCATAACATCATTCTGAAAATGTAGTCATTGATGGCAACATCACAAGCTCAAAATAGTGCACATGGCAACATCACAGATCTTCATTCCTTCATAGTGCATTTTGAGAACAAGAAAGACCTCAAGAAAATCCCTTAGACTTCTCTTACACACTAGAAAGACACCCCAACACCTTTATTGCACCTTATATCATGTATGCGCACCTCATACTTGATTTATTTCTTGGTTTCTCTACTAATGAGAAAATATATCCTGTATTTATAATAATTCTATCCCCACTTTTAGGACTGACCTGTAAAGATTCGTTGAACTGATCTCAATTTTCTAGTTGGGTTGTCAGATGGAAAAATTCATATATCCTCATTCTTAGGGAGTTAAAGTGAATTCCATATACCATTGGAAAGGTCTCGGAATAATGTTTTCAACCATATAACTTATGCTCCCATTTGAGATAGGTATGTAGGGTAAAAATGACTTCAAAGATAGGGTATCCAAACTAATCATAAAAAATCCAAAAGTAATACTTTCAACAATCTCCATCTTGCAATATTTATCTTGGACATCTATAGGATTGTAATATTTATATTGGAAACATGTAGGCTCCCCCTGTCTTTGACATCAATGACAACAATATTTCCAACAATCCCCCCCTTTTTCATTGATGGAAACCCTTAGTCAATTATGATACTCCCCATGTCTGCAATTCTTCCTCTATCTGCAACTTCTCCCACTTTGACATCAATGGAAAAGGGTTGTTCCCACTAATATTGTGCTTCCCTTTATTGACGAAATGAGAGATATATGACTCCCATAAAACATCTTTCTCCTTTGACTTTATCGAGTATGTATACATCTCTTGAGGTTCTATTTGCATTTTCCACTAATCTTCCTGAAGTTATTTTCCTTATCTCACACACTTTAGAATGAAATGTGAGGTTGTAACCTTGATCACACATTTAGCTGACACTTAGAAGAATATGATTTAACCCTTCAACATACAAGACATTTTGTGTCTTAGTATTTTTATTATCAAGACTAGCAATACCTTTTCCAACTACCTTGCAGAAGCCTTATCTCCAAAAGTAACATTGCCTCCTTTTTCTTCCTTCAAGATGAGAAACTTGGTCTAGTCCCTTGTCATTCATTTTGAACATCCACTATCAATGTACCATTGGTTCCCTTCATTTTGAGCATAAAGTGCAAGTCCAAATTCTTCCTTCTTTGGTTCTTCTTGCTTCCTTTTCCACACCCTATTGTATTCTTCTCTATGCTTGGTAAGAACATATTCTTTCCTATTATTTTTAGGATACTTTATTATGTTGTTTCTACATTCATGTGCTATGTGCCCTTAGTTATTTCACTTATAACATTCGGTATCAACTAGAGGAGCAAATGAATTCTGGTTTCTATTAGCAAACCCATGAGAAATTTTGGGTTTGCTTCTCACATAATCATCCTTTGAGGTTTTGTAAGAACCCATATTTCTATCTATCACATGATCACTTCTTGCATAGGCTCTACAATCTATTTCTTAATGACCAAAATTATTGCAATAAAAACAATAGCCAAGAAAGAGATTTTGGTACTAGTTTGTGAAAGTTATTCATGGTGGAACAACTCTTCTAAACTCATTCTTTTTGTTCTTATTAGAAGAATTGGTTTTTTGTTGGTCATAATTTCCTTTCCTACTATTTATTTCATTGTTGTTAGGGCCTTTGAGAATATTATCATAGCTTTCAAAATTTTCTTAATTTTCTTTTTCTCATGGCTTTGTGACTTTAATGTTTGCATCTCCCTTGGTGGTATTTTGTTTATCGTCATAGCCAAGATCTGTCTTGATGAATGTTGACCTTTGGAAACTGAGAATATTATCTAATATTTCAGTACTATTTCCAAACTTCAAGATTCTATTCAAGTAATCAATTGTTTTCTCTAGTTCCAACTTCCTTTCTTAAGGAAACTATTTCAGCTTCTAGATTCTCACAATTTTCTTCCTTTTCTTTCAGCTAGCTTCTCACCACTTCTATCCTCTTTGCCTCTTCTATTTGAGTCTTTAGGATAATAATTGTCTTCTTTGTTTCTTCAGTATCATGATCCTTCTTTTCATGTTTCTGCAATTGCTTCTTCTGCTTATTTTTCTTAATCTTGTCTATTTTTTCTAAGGCACTCATGAATTTTGCTTCAAGATCTTTTTCTTCTGAATCTTGTTTTTGTTTTTTATTATCTTCATTTTCTTCATCAACATGTTTTGTTTCCATGGTTTTTGAGATATTTTATTCTTCATATATGTTTTGTAGCTTGTCCCAAATATGTTTAGCTGGTGTACACTTCATTACCTTAATAGTCTCATAATCTAATAGGCCACTCAAGATGGCATCCATTTCTTTTTCATTGTTTTCACTTGACTCCTTCCCAATTTCATCTATATAACCTATTGTGATTGATTCCCAAATACCAAACCCAAGGGTCTGCAAATATATATTCATTATTATACTCCATTATGCATAGTTTGTTCCATCAAACAAAGGAGCTTTGTTTGTAGGGAGACCTTCCTTACAATCCATATGTTCTCAAGATATACCTTCCAATGGTTAAACTGTTTCTAAAGGAACCTACTATGATACCAATTATTGAACTTGTGCTTATACTAAGAACCGGGGGAGTGAATCAGTATACGATACTTTTTACTTTATTTAACCATTCGTCAATCATTCATTAGCTGAGAAACAATAATCACATATGAACTCAAATCACAATGCACATATTTTAACATGGAAACCCAATTAGGAGAAAATCATCAAACTTATCTTTATAAATGTGTGTAGGAACCAACCTACTATTACAAATATTGTAGGCACCAGCCTACTAGAGACACCAATATCCTTAACTAATCACCAACTCAACAAGATGTAGGCACCATCCTACTGGAGACACCAATCTCTTCAATTGAGCACCAACTCAACAATATGTAGTGAGACACCAATATCCTCAACTGAGCAACAACTCAATAATATATGTGTAGACACCAATCCAATATCTTCATACATAGATTACTTCTTGTTAGCGATATTTCTTGTAAGGGGGCTAGAATGCAAAAGAATGGGTGAAAAACCCACTTATCCTAAGTCCGGGGTGCTAACGCGCCCATGATTAAACAAAAGCCAAGTTTGGACGGCCCAAATCAGCGCGCCCGGATCAACGGCGCAGGTGGGATTCTGGACCCCCCCCCCCGCCTTTCTACCTTTAAGCGGGGGGGGGGGGTCCGGAATCCGGGGCGCACCTCTTCAACGGCCCAGATCAGCGCGCCCAGATCAACGGCGATAAATACCATTCCAGACCCCCCTGCCTTTCTACCTTTAAGCGGAGGGGGGGGGGGTCCAGAATCGGGGTCGCAGCTTTCTGATGGCCGAGATCTCAGCACCCGGATCAATGACACTCGTGCGACCCCATCATTCTCAGTTGCCCCGCGTTTAGCAAAGTGGGCCTCCTCCCCATCATGTCAGTTTATAGACCTGTCCTCCTCGTGGCCGTGCGATGAGGCTCGCGCCCTTCTGCCCTCTCCTCATATTCCGACATCTGTCGCTTCCCCCTCTCTTGGTCCACATGGTCCCTTTCCCAATCCATTCATCGCCTGCCATGTGTCCCATCTCTTTCCACGACAGCCTCCTACCACAAGTGCACCCATTAGGCCTTGTCTTGTTCCTTCCACTTATCATCTTCCGCCACATGTGTCATCCCCTGCCACCTCTCTCACACCTCATCGCTCCTCACTTCACCCCTGTGGTTGTGACCCTATCACTCCGTTGCCGAGCCCCACCTTCTTTGCTGGCCTCCATGTCCATCTTTCAAGCCATTCAATTAGCCCAGGTGGCAGCGCGAGGAGTGTTCCACATCCCAAAGTGCTGAGTTGGCCAAGCCGTTCTCAATCCCAACGAAGCAGTTATTGAAGTGGTTGGTGGTGGTTAGACATCACCTCCACCATAATGGGAGAGCATGGCAATGAATTAAAGGCACGTCGATTCGCCGTTGGAACTGTCAAAGAGTCAGATTGCGTCTGACATAAGTTGCACAATCTTTCAGAGGTTGACTGTCAGAATCCATGCAGACGCAAAGCTTTCAATGCAATGTCTCGGTCCCGCTGATGTTGATTGTTCTGAGTATATGAAGGTGTTTTCGCCATTTTTGTATCTATCGATGGTAGAGATAAGCTCCCGACTGTAAAGTTTCAGTAAACATTCTAGCTTTCTGGGTTATGTATCAGTGTTTGAGATTTCTTGTTTTATGACAAACAGTTTTCCTTTTCCATCTATGTTTCATCTCTTGCTGGAGGGTTCATGATCGAATGCTTCGCATGGATTAACACAGTTATGTTATGATAAATGATTTATTGTTGCATTGTTGTTTTCTCTGGTTTCCCGCATTTGGAAGTAAGAAGATCTTGTTTTCAGATGCCTTCTCTCACAGTCTGTTAGAAGCTTGATGCCTATAGCAGACCCTTGCACCCTTCTCATGAATTCTTCCGTCTACTCACCCTTATTGCCACTCACTGTTTGAAGTTTATCAAGACCTCACTCGCCCGTGCATGCCTGCCCTAGTTTCTGAGTTGAGATGAATGTTCCGAGTTTGCCTCCATTTGATCACCCCTTTCAAACAAATCGTGACATTAAACTGATGGGCGTCAGGCTCTGCTCCTGCAAGCAATCCAGGAGTGACTTCTGACGCTAACATTTCTGGCGCCGTTGCCAGGGACGAAGTTGAATATTTTCCCCGGATTTGAATGACAAAGATCAACTGATTCTGAAGGTGCATCAGATATCCGAACCTGAAGATTGCTACTGTGCACCTGGCGACTCCATTGTGACGACTCTGCTGGGAAGAACCTCCTCTATCAACTGTGGCTTCGAGAGGCAGACACACGAGGTCTAATCCACACTTGCCTTTAGCTACGCCAGAAGCCGACACGGAAGCAGTGCACAGAAAGGGAAAAAGATCTGCGAAAGAAGTTTCCATCGCCGAAACAGGTAATACGCCCTCCCCTTCTGTGAGAACTCCATTTTCTTATTCGCAGCTTCCTAGTCATCCTTCCTCCGAGGTTTCCCGTTTTCTAAATTTCGGTAGTGTTCCTACTAAGTTTTCTCCTCCTGGTCTGGTATCAGAAAGAGAGATCCTTGTCACTCCCCCCTCCCTAGAGGTCGTGCCTCATCACAGACCTCAAACGTCTGAAGGTTTCACCACCCCTCCTTTTGTTGTTGCTACCGCACAGAGAGAAGCATCTGCACACTCCGGTCCCTTGGCTCTCTCTCTGTTTTCTCCATTGTCTCCTCCAAGAACCTCTGTTCCGACATCTCCCATCCATACTCCTTCTCCTCTGAGTTCTCCTCTACCCAATATCCCTATGGCTGGTGCTAATCCCCCTCTGAATAGAATGGATGCCATAGTTGCTGCTAGATATGCCCCTTTAATCCTACCACATCCTATGAATCCTCTCCCTGCTGGAGACTACTTGAAGTACATGCCCAAGTTTAGTGGGGAGGGAGACATAACTGCTGAGGAGCACTTGGCTGCTTTTTACAGTTATGCAGACAACCTAAACATTGAAAATGAATATGTTTGGATGAGAGTCTTTGTCCATAGCCTGGAGGGTGAGGTCAGGAAATGGTTTAGAGGACTAGCCCCTGGATCTATCGCTGGAATTGAGGCTCTGGATAGTGTTTTCCTGAGACAGTGGGGAGACAGGAAGGATTATATGTATTACATGACGGAGTTTGGGTCTCTGAAGAAGATGGAAGGAGAGTCTGTCTCAGACTTCTCCAAAATATT
>ML820876.1:26087-75814 GCA_009831015.1 Picea engelmannii
CTTTCTGGGTTATGTATCAGTGTTTGAGATTTCTTGTTTTATGACAAACAATTTTCCTTTTCCATCTATGTTTCATCTCTTGCTGGAGAGTTCATGATCGAATGCTTCGCATGGATTAACACAGTTATGTTATGATAAATGATTTATTGTTGCATTGTTGTTTTCTCTGGTTTCCCGCATTTGGAAGTAAGAAGATCTTGTTTTCAAATGCCTGCTCTCACAGTCTGTTAGAAGCTTGATGCCTATAGCAGACCCTTGCACCCTTCTCATGAAGTCTTCCGTCTACTCACCCTTATTGCCACTCACTGTTTGAAGTTTATCAAGACCTCACTCGCCCGTGCATGCCTGCCCTAGTTTCTGAGTTGAGACGACTGTTTCGAGTTTGCCTCCATTTGATCACCTCTTTCAAACAAATCGTGACATTAAACTGATGGGCGTCAGGCTCTGCTCCTGCAAGCAATCCAAGAGTGACTTCTGACGCTAACACTTCTGACTTCGCCTGCATGCTTCATTCCACAAACAATCCTTCAAACCCTAGCAAGCCTCATAGCATCATTCCCAGAATGTAATCATTGATGTCAACATCCACTGATGGAAACATCACAACCTCAAAACAGTGCACATGGAAGCATCATAGACCTTTAGTCCTTCATAGCACACCTTGAGAACAAGAAAGACTTCCAGAAAATCCTTAGACTTTTCTCGCACGCTAGAAAGACACCCCATCACCTTTAGTGCACCTCAGATCACTTTTGCACACCTCATACTTGATATATTTCTTTGTTTATCTACTAATGAGAAAATATATCATGTATTTATAGTAATTTTGACCCCACTTTTAGGGCCGACCTGTAAATACTGGTTGAGCCAACCTCAATTTTCTAGCTGGGTTGTCGGACATAAAAAATCACATCTCTTCATTTCTAGGGAGTTAGAGGGAATGCCATATACCATTGGAAAGGTCTCGGAATAAGATTTCCAACCATATAAATTGTGCTCTCATTTGATCTAGGTATGTAGGGTAAAACTTCCTTCAAATATAGGGTATCCAAATTGATCATCAAAAATATAAAAGTAATATTTTCAACAATCTCCATCTTGAAATATTTATCTTGGACATATGTAGGATTGTAATATTTATCTTGGACATATGTAGGCTCTCCCTATATTTGAAATCAATGACAACAATATTTCCAACAACTAATCTATGACCCTATCCATGATTATTAGTCATAACTCTTTTGCACTTGTTTAGTTGGGATATTTACAATCTTCCATCATCCAATTTATCACATTCTTCTATAAGATGCTTCCTACTACAATGTTCCATCATCCAATTTCTCACTTTCTTCTATAAGATTCTTACTACTACAATATTCCATTATCCAATTTATCACTTTCTTCTATAATATGCTTCCTACTACATGTGACAAACACGCCCTTCCACATTCTAGGACCATTTCAATGGAATGTGGCTACCTAACAACACTCTATAAACATATGTTCAAATAAGATACCATGGATGGGGGTATATTCTGTCAAATTCTCCTAGGACTTGTAGTATCATTCCCCAACCACATGAAATGACCCAATTACATAGGTGTTGATGACCCATGAGGGGAAAAATGTGTCTCTAAGGGATTTGCAGTTTCATGGGGATATGGAATACCCCCATTTTCCTAAATACCTAATACTTCATTGACCAACATCTATGTTTATAATCCTATAGTATCTAAAAGAGATATCCATATATAAATTATGGAAGATGTTCACAAAGAATATTTGAATTATACTTGGATTTTAGTAACAAGAGAGTCATTTGCTCCTAAATTATTTTTTTTTGTAAATAAAAATTTAGATATTACCTTGCCAAAGAAAAAAACTTACGTGTCCAGATATACATGATAGCAGGCCATTTTTCTGCCATGGTAGTGGAAACCAATACACAAAAGCGTGACAACTATTCACAGTTCCAAACCTTAGAGAAAAATATGACAACTATCAAAATAAAACAAGGGGACTTGCCACCTGTTCTGCCACTCTCGTGAAAAATAGAATAGGCGGTGGACTGGGTGCCCCAACCTGAACCAGAGACTATTAATCCTGAGCCTATCATACCTAAACCAAAGACTAACATAGGAAAAATTTGCAAAAGTTTAGCCATTAACCCAAAGAAAAAAACTTGTGAGAAGCTATGCATGCGACGAGCCAGGGCATCCATCTTGACAGAGTCTAAAGGTGAAGGGTTGGCAGCAGATCGGGTAGTGGCTCTTCTCAGGCTCGCTTGACATGGAATCATACAGGGCGTCCAAGCATTTGCTGAAGAAACTTTGGCGGTGTTGTTGCTCGGTCAGGTCCCTCCTCATTTCAAATATTAAAACCAGGTTGTCGTCCGTGAGTCTATAGGAATCTGGAGTTGGGTGACTGTGGTTCATGAGCCTCGTTTTCCTCCAAAGTGGCAGCGCCGAAGTCAAAGGAAGCAACATAGTCCGTGATGGGGTCTTCTTCCATGGAGGCAGCGAAATTGTGCCCCAAGTGGTCCTCCATAGGTAAGGATTCTTCTTCCACTATGCACCCCGTAGCAACTGACTCTAGAAATGGAATGGTGGTGCAGATGGCAGGATGGCACTCCAGGATGGTCGAGGGAATGAAAGGAAAGAATTCCTCCCAATTGGGCGGAAATTCTTCTTCCACCGGGCATCCACCTTGGAAACAATACTAGGAGGACATGGTTGTTGATGAGCCTGTGCTAACCAATTTAGCCTAGACAGACCTGGATGGTCCTTGTCTTCGTCTGGAATTGGAGCTCGAGAGGTGAGTTCATGGTTATGGTGAGGCCAAGGTTCTGAAGGAGCCTGCGCAGGCGAATTTTTCCCCGAAGAGCCCGAATGGTCTCCACCTAGTGTGAGAGCTCGAGAGGTAGGCCTCGAGCGATTGTGTCATTCAAACCTATTGTAGTAGGTCAGTCCTCAACGGTTCTTTCCTTGTTTGCGTGGCATGGTTGCGCAGGGCACTAGGCAAGCATAAAAATCGACTGAGAAGGCTAAGTCTCAGTGCAGGATTAGTAGAATGATGTTGGGGTTTGTGCCAAAATGACCCATATAAATATTCTCGCACAGTGAAAAGACCAGGAGGGTAGAGGAATTGATGGATATGGTAGCCATTAGTGCAGGTGTGATGAAAATCTCAAATATCGCACTGAATCCGAGGAGCCGAGCCTAGGCTTCCATTAAGGCCTGACGCACTAAGCCTTGGCTCTTATCCATGAGAACCATCGTGACTGGACAGGGAGGGAGGGTGGCCCGTAAATGCCCCGTCCGACGACGCGTGTGGCCCATGTGGCTCATGTGTCACCCCATCCAGGGAATTTGCTCCTAAACTTCATCACTACTACATTTTTCTTTTAAATATTAAGAATTATTTATCAACAAATTAAGCTATCTTGGGGCCATCTTTCTCATAACCTTTGCTTTCATCTTAGACATTTCAGGGTGTGTTTTTATCATCTAGGGTTGGAAAACAATGATCACATACCTCATGATCAATGCATATGCAAGTTATGTAAGAGAAACCCAAATCAAGCAAATACATTCTCACATTCAAAATATTATGAGATTCATGGTAGATATTATTGAATTTTTAAATATCCTCACACTTTGAGATTCAAAATTAGTTATGAAGAAAAGAGATATGTTTCCTTTTTCATTGGAGAACTAATGGTGAAATATGTTGCATACCTTAAGATCTAGCTCCATCAGAGATCCAACTCCATCCAGGATCTATTGTATAACTATCCTGTAATTCATGAAAATAGGAAGAGACACTTGAATCTTGTTGATTTATAGAGGAGCACTTAACATATGATCTATTCTACAATTTGGAGGTTAATTTCACTTAGAATAAAAGATCGACGTTGTGATGTGCACTTTTTCTCAACCTCAAATGTTAAAAGACACCAATCTTCCCATCTTTCCTCACAAGTCTCTAACCAAATTTAGTCTTATATATATGTTTATCTTCTCTCCTCATCTTTTTCCATCTTATTCTCAAACCAAATCTTGATTTTCTTACTTCCCTCCTTTTAAAATTATTTTTATCACAATCTCTTAAATATACCTCTTTATAAATCTTATATTCATATAAAACCTCATTTACCAAATAATTCAAAATTCATATATTCAATATAATTCACAATATTTATATACCAATATATTTACACTTTATGTGTATTACTAACTATAGCATTTCTCCCTTGCATGTTCAACTTTAACATTTTTAAAGCAACTTCCTTAACTCGTTAAATCTTTTGTTTCCATTATGATAATTCCCTCATGATTATCTCAACCATGCAAATAGCCTTTCATTTTCTCTTTTTAGTTTTACATTATGATGATGATGATGATGACGATGATGGTAAACATCCACTAAGAATAAATTTGCTTTATCGGACCTTAAGAAAAGTAAGGAATTACTTGTTTTTCTTTAAAATTTTATTTTTGTGCTTGAAAATATTTAAGAGAAGTGTTCTTAAATCACCATAGTTTTGATGAGTTAAAAGGTTAGAAAGGTCGGTATTGTAACAAATATTTTGAATTCATGATGTAATGTGGGTGTATGCAAGACATTCTAAGAGAAATTGTTTTTCATCTTCATTCCTCTTAGTGTCACAAAGATGGCAAATTATTTTAACCCACGACGTTATAGGAATTGTCCAACGCCCTATTTCACTATGACGCTCACGAGACTCTTGTTCTTATTTTAGCAATGTCAATTTTCTTCTTTATGCTATTTATGCTAGTCAAAATAGAGAGATACTTTTGATATTATATATTAGGGTTGATCACCTCCTTATAGTATCTTAATTTTTTTGATCCTCTAATTCTTTATCACACCATAATTTCTCCTTAAATTTACATGTAATAATATTTTTAATATTTTCATAATTTTGTGAAGTGACATTTTCCTTTATTCCCTAATGATTTATCCAATACTTGGTGTCTTTATGCCAACCCAGCTTGAGCCCTAGGTGATTTTGACTGGAGTTTGAATAAATCTTAGGAAGCCTCTTGTCTTCCACGTTGTTTATCTTGTTCTTGTGCATTAAGGACCTATTCATAGTTGTGCTCTCAATGGGGGAAAGACTCACTTCTATGAGGAGGATAGGATAGGGTGTATTCCTTCAATTTAAGACTATAAGTTATAAAACACTTTTGGATTTGCTTTATCTTTCTCCATGATTCTCTAGAGATGTTGTGGCCCCAAACTTTACAACCGTATAATATAATAGGAGTGGCGGGATTCTCCAAGAGGAGTTTCTTCTTATATCATAGCCAAAGGGTCTTTGATTTAGAATTGTTTTCAAGTCCATAATAAACTTTACACCCTCCATTTATACTTTTCTCAATGTTATAGTTCCATTTAAGTTTATGATGAAGATTGATTCTGAGATATTTGTATGAAGTCATTTCCTCCAAGATGTTGTTCTCATACACAAATTTAGCATAAATGATCTTTTTGTATTTAATTATCATAACCTTCGTTTTGTCGGTGTTAATAGCCATGCATGTACTAGAGTACAAATACCTAAGAATTTTAGTTACTCGTCGAGTTCATCATGGACTCCCCACCATAAGAACAATATCATCAGCGTAAAAAAGAAGTGTGATGACTATACTAGCTAGAGTCGGGCTTAATGCAACTTGCTTCTTCCAAATAACCCTCTAACTTGCCAATGTATATGCTAAAAAGGAAAGGAGATAGGTGACAATGTTTCTTAACTCCTATATTACAATTAATTTCTTCCAACCAACCCTCAATGTTCCTAACTTTTGGCAATAATGTTTTTGTACAACCTTATTGCAACAGCTCTCAACTCGAAACAAACTTTTAGTTCTTCTAATCTATTCCAAAGGTTAGTCCTAGATACTTTTTCAAAATCTTTTCTAAAGTCAATGAAACACCATAGGAGATTGATTTTATTAGTGTGTCACTCCTCCACAATGATCTCCTAAGTGTAACAAGGTGGTCCATAGTTGAATAGTAGCTCTTAAATGACACAAATTTAAATTATATATATATATATATCACACATAATTAATGATGTCTTATTATATTTATTATAATTTATTTGAGAGTCTAAAAAATTCATTATATATAAGTATGTTTTAGTTTTGTACCTTTGTTAACTTTGTTTTGGATTGAGTTGAAATCAAATTCTCTTTATTTCCATATTTTTAAGAATTTCTCTATGAAGAGATAAGTCACCTTGCATTGTCAATTGGGTCTAGCTTGATTGGTTGTGGGATGGAGTGTTATCCTCTCCACCTAGGTTCTACTCTCATAAGTGACATATTTTTCTCATAACGAGTATGTTGTTGTAGTGACTTTGAGCATCATCAATGAAAAAAGTACCTTGGGCTATTTTTAGGGAGGTGTACCTAATGTTATAATTAGGGAGCCACCTGTCACTTTCTCATCAAAATCTACTCAATCTCACTAGTCATATAAATCCAAGGGTTAACTTTATCATTGAGATGGTCGAGTTAACACTCATAATCTCGTCAATTAAAAAACCTCTTACTATCAAATGGTGATGGGTGTGATTCGATTATTATGGAGGTAGTGCCTTGTAATACCAATTGGGGGCCAATACTCAATAATCATGGAAATCCTTTTTTTGATCTTAGAATTCTCCTAGTGTAACATTTTAATGACATTGTAACATCCCCAGTTTTAATCCCTGCAAATTATAATGTAAATATGTAAATGCCATTTAGGTTGGTGATTCGATATGTATTGGGTTGAAGAACTTGTATGGATTAATATGGTCAAGGGACGAACTATGTATTTTGTACATTGAAAACATTAATAAAAATAGTAGCTGTTAGTTGCAGTACGAGAGGGATGGTAGTGATGGGGGGATATGATTCCACAAGAGAGGGGGCTAGTCTGAGGGGTTACCCCTTTATATTAATTTATCCATTTTCTTATCAATGTTTATCGCCTTTGAAATAACAAAAGAATTATTGAAATGATGTAAGAGTGGTAGGTGGGAAAAGCTAACTCACCAATTTATGACGAAATGGGTTGAGTACAACCACTTTTTGGGAAATGTGAGAGTCAAGCTTGCATGAGAAGAAAATGAAATTTGAGTTCCTTTTTGGGACAATTTTTACTTGCTAATTTTGGAGAGAAAGAGAAGGGTTGGGTGCTAGGAAGAGAACCATCCATTCTAGCCATGGAAAGATAGCATGTTGGGCCGAGTTTTATGCTAGAAAGAAGGTTGTATGCTTGTAATGAGAGTTGTATGCATGTAATTGATATTTCTTGTTGAGGGAATAGCTCAAGATCCTTGTGAATGCTACTATGAACACTCCTAGAGCAGTTGATAATTCCTAAAGTCCCCATCTAATATATTCCTATCCAACCATGTTCACTGGAGTCTTTTATAGCCATAAAATTCCCTACCTATGCATACATGGCATTGACCTTTTTACTTACACCATTTGCCAAATTATTGTTGAGGATCTCTCTTTAAAAAACCATTTTTTGGATCATGTACGCGTCATGCTGCACTATTTCCCACGTACACACGCATGTTGCAAACTAGACATCCCACGCACATATGCAGGTTACATGCTAAACAACCCACGTTTACCTCCAAAAGTTGCAAGGAATTCGACAGAGTTTATGGGCTATCAAGGGTTTCCTAACCATTTTACCCATTGTAGCCTGTCCCCAAACCGAATAACCATATTTTTTCATATAAAAAGAGGTCTTCGGGTCCCATTCCAACATCAAGCAAGAGAACAAATAAACTCTGCCAAAATACCTTCCCCTTCTAGCCCAATCTTTGCATCTATGTCTGAGATTTGGCCTCAGCATTCCCCTTCAACCATTTATCTTTATGCAATCCCTTCCCTTTCCCCAAAGAGATCAATTGATTGTGAGAGGCAACACAGGAATGATGCACTTGGAGCAGCAATAAGAGGATCCCGAACCTAGTTCGAGGAGCGTCTGCCGATGAGAAGGTTGTAATATTTTAATCTTCAGTTTGAATAAAAGAGTTATTTTCCTATCCCAATACTTTGTGTATTTATGTCTTTATTGATTAAATGCATCTACGTTTATATATGAATGCTAACATTCACAAGTAGAGATTGTATATATGTAGCATTGTTTGCCTATGTGTTCTTGTAGATCAGCTTTGGGAGGAGACCTACAGCTTAGGAAGATACAAAGTTGAAGGAAGTCTACATCAGGCGTTAGGGCCTAAGTTACACTTACCAATCTTCCTTCTTCTCTTTTTTTTTTCTTTTTGTTCAGATAGTTTGGGGTAGTTTAGGATTAGGAATGTATTTTAAGGTAAGTCAGTGCTCTACCTATATTTTGACCCAGTATAGTAATAGGGGGATTTTCCCCACTAGCAGATCCCTAAGGGGAAGTCAGAAGGCCTAAGGGATTGTGTGGTAGAGAAGGGGGATCTCGTTCCTTGGGTTGTGCAGGTTGAGGGAAAGAGAGTTGGGTGATTGTAATTGTTGTTGGAGTTGAACCTGGGTTTTGGGCTACTGAATGTGGAGAGTGGACAACTAAGAGAGCCAGAACTCCTTGTGGACTTATAGACTCATCTTGGAGGTGGCTTGTTGTTGAGAGAAATGGAACAACAATGCCTATGGTTGGGAGGAACATTCTTTGTACGCAACCAGTTGGTTCATCAATTTAAAGGATAAGTTTATGTTATCTTTATCATGTTATAATTCCATTGTGTAATTGTTTTATGTGAATGAGGTGTTTGTTGCATGTTTAATGGACACATTTATGTTTTTATTATGTTGTTAAATGCATGAGTAAATTAGCATGTTGATGTTGTTGATTTTACTATGTCAAAGACAAACATTTAAATGGGTTCAACAGGCTAGGTCCTTTACAAGTTGTATCAGAGCTTAGGCCCTCAATGTTCCTAACTTTTGGCAATAATTTTTTTGTACAACCTTATTGCAACAACTCTCAACTCGAAAGGAACTTTTAACTCTTCTAATCTATTCCAAAGGTTAGTCTTGGACACTATGTCAAAAGCTTTTCTAAAGTCAATGAAAAAACACAAGAGATTGATTTTATTAGTGTGTCACACCTCCACAATGATCATAAGTGTAACAAGTGGTCCACAGTTGAATGATAGCCCTTAAATGATACAAATTTAAATTTTATAAATATAAGTATAAATATAAGTATGTTTATCACACATAATTAATGATGTCTTATCATATTTATTATAATTTCTTTGAGAGTCTAGAAACTTCATTATCTATAAGTATGTTTTAGCTTTGTACCTTTGTTAACTTTGTTTTGGATCAAGTTGAAATCAAATTCTCTTTATTTCCATATTTTTAAGAATTTCTCTATGAAGAGATAAGTCACCTTGCATTGTCAATTGGGTCTAGCTTGATTGGTTGTGGGATGGAGTGTTATCCTCTCCACCTAGGTTCTACTCTCATAAGTGACATATTTTGCTCATAATTAGTATATTGTTGTAATGACTTTGAGCATCGTCAGCGGAAAAAGTACCTTGGGTTATTCTTAGGGAGGTGTACCTTATGTTATAATTAGGGAGCCACTTGTCACTTCCTCATCCAAATATACCCAATATCACTCTTCATATAGATCCAAGGGTTAAATTTATCATTGATATGGTCGAGTTAACACTCATAATCTCGTCAATTAAAAAACATCTTACTATCAAATGGTGATGGGTGTGATTCAATTATTATGGAGGTAGCGCCTTGTAATACCAACTGGGGGGGAATATTCAATAATCATGGCAATCCTTTTTTTGCTCTTAGAATTCTCCTATTGTAACATTTTAATGGCATTGTAACATCCCCAATTTTAATCCCTGCAAATTATAATGTAATTATGTAAATGTGATTTAGGTTGGTAATTTGATATGTATTGGGCTGAATAAATTGTATGGATTAATATGGCCAAGGGATGAACTATGTATTTTGTACATTGAAAACATTAATACAAATAATAATCGTTGGTTGTAGTATGAGAGGGATGGTAACGACGGGGGGATATGATTCCACAAGAGAGGGGGCTAGTCCGAGGGGTTACCCATTTATATTAATTTATCCATTTTCTTATCAATGTTTATCCCCTTTGAAATATCAAAAGAGTTATTAAATTGATGTAAGAGTGGTAGGTGGGAAAAGTAAACTCACCAATTTATGACAGCACGGGTTGAGTGCAACCACTTTTTGGGAAATGTAAGAGTCAAGCTTGCATGAGAAGAAAATGAAATTTGAGTTCCTTTTCGAGACAGTTTTTACTTGCTAATTTTGGAGAGAAAGAGAAGGTTTGGGTGCTGGGAAGATAACCATCCATGCTAGCCATGGAAAGATAGCTTGTTGGGCCGAGTTTTATGCTAGAAAGAAGGTTGTATGCCTGTAATGAGAGTTGTATGCATGTAATTGATATTTCTTGTTGAGGAAATGGCTCAAGAGCCTTGTGAATGCTATTATGAGCACTCTTGGAGTAGTTGATAATTCCTAAAGTCCCCAGCTAAGATATTCCTATCCAACCATGTGAAATGGAGCCCTAAGGGGAAGTTAGAAGGCCTAAGGGGTTGTGTGGTAGAGAAAGGGGATCCCATTCCTTGGGTTGTACAGGTTGAGGGAAAGAGAGTTGGGTGATTGGAATTGTTGTTGGAGTTGAACCTAGGTTTTGTGCTGTTGAATGTGGAGAGTGGACAACCAAGAGGGCCAGAACTCCTTATGGAGTTATAGCCTCAGCTCGGAGGTGGCTTGTTGTTGAGAGAAATGGAACATCAGTGCCTATGGTTGGGAGGAACGTTCCTTGTACGCAACTAGTTGGTTCATCAATTTAAAGGATAAGTTTATGTTATCTTTATCATGTTATAATTCCATTGTGTAATTGTTTTATGTGAATGTCGTGTTTGTTGCATGTTTAATGGACACATTCATGGTTTTATTCTGTTGTTAAATGCATGAGTAAATTACAATGTTGATGTTGTTGATTTTACTATGTCAAAGACAAAAATTTAAATGGGTTCAACATGCTAGGTCCTTTACAAGTGGTGTTAGAGCTTAGGCCCTCAATGTTCCTAATTTTTGGAAATAATGTTTTTGTATAACATTATTGCAACAACTCTCAACTCGAAAGGAACTTTTAGCTCTTCTAATATATTCCAAAGGTTAGTCATGGACACTCTGTCAAAAGATTTTCTAAAGTCAATGAAACAACATAGGAGATTGATTTTATTAGTGTGTCACTTCTCCACAATGATCCTAAGTGTAACAAGGTGGTCCACAGTTGAATGATAGCTCTTAAATGGCACAAATTTAAATTTTATAAATATAAATATAAATACGTTTATCACACATAATTAATGATGTCTTATTATATTTATTATAATTTATTTGAAAGTATAAAAACTTCATTATCTATAAGTATGTTTTAGTTGTGTACCTTTGTTAACTTTGTTTTGGATCGAGTTGAAATCAAATTCTCTTTATTTCCATATTTTTAAGAATTTCTCTATGAAGAGATAAGTCACCTTGCATTGTCAATTGGGTCTAGCTTGATTGGTTGTGGGATGGAGTGTTATCCTCTCCACCTAGCTTCTACTTTCATAATTGACATATTTTTCTCATAACGAGTATATTGTTGTAATGACTTTGAGCATCGTCAACGAAAAAAGTACCTTGGCCTATTTTTAGGGAGGTGTACCTTATGTTATAAGTAGGGAGCCACATGTCACTTCCTCATCCAAATATTCTTAATTTCACTAATCATATAGATCCAAGGGTTAACTTTATCATTGATATGGTCGAGTTAACACTCATAATCTCGTCAATTAAAAAACCTCTTACTATCAAATGGTGATGGGTGCAATTATATTATTATGGAGGTAGCGCCTTGTAATACAAACTGGGGGCCAATACTAAATAATCATGGAAATCCTTTGTTTGATCTTAGAATTATCCTACTGTAACATTTTAATGACACTGTAACGTCTTCAGTTTTAATCCATGCAAATTATAATGTATTTATGTAAATGTGATTTAGGCTGGTGATTTGATATGTATTGGGATGAACATGTATGGATTGATATGGCCAAGGGACGAACTATGTATTTTGTACATTGAAAATATTAATAAAAATAGTAATTGTTGGTTGCAATACGAGAGGGATGGTAATGACGGGGGGCTATGATTCCACAAGAGAGGGGGCTAGTCCGAGGGGTTACCCATTTATATTAATTCAGTCATTTTCTTATCAATTTTTATCCCCTTTGAAATATCAAAAGAGTTATTAAATTGATGTAAGAGTGGTAGGTGGGAAAAGTCAACTCACCAATTTATGATAGCATGGGTTGAGTACAACCACTTTTTGGGAAATGTGAGAGTCAAACTTGCATGAGAAAAAAATGAAATTTGAGTTCCTTTTTGGGACAATTTTTACTTGCTAATTTTGGAGAGAAAGAGAAGGGTTGGGTGCTGGGAAGAGAACCATCCATGCTATCCATGGAAAGATAGCTTGTTGGGCTGAGTTTTATGCTAGAAAGAAGGCGGTATGCATGTAATTGATATTTCTTATTGATGGCCCAAGAGCCTTGTGAATGCTACCATGTACAATCCTGGAGCAGTTGATAATTCCTAAAGTCCCCAGCTAATATATTCATATCCAAACATGTGCATGGGATCCCTAAGGGGAAGTCGAAAGGCCTAAGGGATTGTGTGGCAGAGAAGGGAGATATCGTTCCTTGGGTTGTGCAAGTTGAGGGAAAGAGAGTTAGGTGATCAGAATTGTTGTTGGATGAACCTGGGTTTTGGGCCACTGAATGTGGAGAGTGGATAGTCAAGAGGGCCATAACTCCTTATGGACTTATAGCCTCAACTCAGAGGTGGATTTTTGTTGAGAGAAATGGAACAACAATGCCTATGGTTGTGAAGAACATTCCTTGTACGCAACTAGTTGGTTCATCAATTTAAAGGATAATTTTATGTTATATTTATCATTTTATAATTCCATTGTGTAATTGTTTTATCTGAATGAGGTGTTTGTTGCATGTTTAAAGGACACATTCATGTTTTTATTATGTTGTTAAATGCATGAGTAAATTAGCATGTTGATGTTGTTGATGTTACTACGTCAAGGACAAAAATTTAAATGGGTTCAACAAGCTAGGTCCTTTACAAGTTGTATCAGAGCTTAGGTTGCAACATCAGGCTTGCAAGAGTGTGCTACAACACAAATAGAGTTGCTACGTGTGTTAGCTGGGGGGAAATTGCGGAATTGAGCAAAACCCTCAATTTTTGGGCGTATCTTAGTAAAAAATAAACATGGTTTTGTTGATATTATGAAATCATCAAATGGATTTTGGTCCTAGAGGGAAAAATGGATAAATATGTGGTAGTCACACAGGTGTCGAGGGAAAAAATCGAGTTTTCCTAGCTGAAATGGGTGGGGGTAAAATACCCTAATATTTGTTGCTAGCACTCGAATTGTTGGGGTGTTTAATTTCATGGGTCAATTTGACCATTAAGTGGTCAAATGTAGCTTGGAGGAGTTTATTTTGGCCCATGAAGCCGATTTTTTGGTTTCCACAACAGTCACGAGCTCAAAACGTGGAAAAATTAACTAAGTGTCGAAAAGTTCTTTGGTGGCCAATACATAGACTGTTGGTAAAGGAAATATTTTCGTGGATGATACAAGGCATATCAACGAAGAAAATAATTTCATCGTGTGACATATCAGCAAATGAAGAATCTTTTGAATTCGTCGATACAGTGTATGTCGATGAAGAAAGATCTTTTGGAGCCACCAATAAAGGAGTGTTTCGGTGAGGAAAGAAGATCTTGCATCGAAACATTGATGAAGAAAGAAAATATTACATCATCGGTGAAGAAATAAAATCTTGCGTCACGACGTTAGTGAGGAAAGAAAATATTGTGCCAAACGTCTGACGAGGAAATCAAATCTTGAGTTGAAACGTCGACGAAGAAAGAAAATATTGCACTGAAACATCGACAGGGAAAACAAATCTTGTGCCAAAACTTTGGTGAGGAAATTAAATCTTGTGTAGAAACATCATCTAGGAAAGACGATACAATAGTTCCAGTGAGGGCCACTAGCTAATTCTGCTTCAATTTTCTGAAAAATGTAAATTAGTGAATTTTGAAGATTAGGGTTGTGCTTGGTAACCAAGGTCCAGATAAGACTGAATTTTTTGTAAGGAGTCCAAACTGCGGGCATGAATATACCTAGTTAGGATTCTAGTAAATTTCAAAAGGAGTTTGTGAGGAGATGCCAAAACAAGGAAAAATTCATTATTCCCAGGCACTTTTTGGGGATTTTTGAAATCTTCAGTGGAGGAAAAGGGACCTCATATCACTGATCCAAAAAACATTATTCATTCGAAAATTTACCTACTCATAAATCTAGACAACTTTGTCTTGAGGGAGTTTTTTCCAATTTTTCTTTGTTTGGGAGATAGCCATTTTCTGCTAAAATTCTAAGTCTAAAGGAAATGAAAAAGGATAAAGTTGTCAAATCTAGATTGATGAGAATTTGGATGGAGCATCAAATACTAAATATGAGAGTTGTGTGTATTCAAAATTAGGAGGCAAAAATCAAAGAAGTCCTAGTTCTTGCCAAATTTTCTTCTACAAGAGGAAAAAGTTAGCATTTGAGATTTATTGTACCAGTTAAACAAGTGCAAAAAGAGTAAAATTATTGATTTCAGAGAGCCATAACTTTCAGCTCATAAATCAAAATAAGGCATAAGTACATCCAATTGAAGTGTAATATAGAGGACAACATGACAAAAGGATTAAATTCTTTGAGGAAACATCTAGTAAGTTTATAGAGCTGCAAAAAAAAGGGTAATTGGACTCTATGAACCATGCAATTACTGAATGTGAAAGTTTTCCAAATAATATTAATTTTGGAAAACACATTTCCAGATGTTAGGGGTACATGCCAAATATGGGTATTGGTTCAGAAAGAGTATGGATACTCATGATAGTGCCTATGCAGAGGTATAGAGTCACATTTGGAAATGCAACAACATGGTAATGAAAAAAGGGGTTGAGCTTTAATAATAGGGTATTGTTGATGAGCTGGGGAACAATCAAACCGAGAGTGTTATGTCAAGGTATTTTTAAAAAGAAGATCAGATTTCCTATTAATAATATTGTGTGGGTCTATTGTAGATCATAATTCCAAGTTCCAATGGACAAGGAAGCAGGGTAAGCTTGTAGAATTGGTTGAGACAATAAAGAGCTTGTAGAGGGAAGTGAAGAGATAAAAGGAAGGTGATGAAAAGTTGATAAAGGACTCAAGAAGAGTAGAGCCAAATTAGTATTCAGCTACTACAGATTCTAAATGAATTGCAAGAAAAATTGACAATTATTTTCACATAGGACATGAAGCTGACAAGTGAAGAATGACATCTATAAGCATAGGGAGGAAAGGTAAGCCTCTGTAGCATTGAAGGTGGAAATGTGATGATGGATGCAAAGCTTGTTTCCAAGAAAAAAAAAGGATCTCAAGAGGTGATGTGTGACTCGTGATGGGTGAGTCATCTCTATGTGCAAGAATAGGAATTCCTAGATAATAATTGCTAGCTATGAATTAGTTACTTTTATCTAAAAGTAATCAGAGCAGGAAAACCACTTTTGTTATCAAAATGCATAGTGGAAGCAATGTACAGGTGAAAGGAAATAAAATGATAAAATAATGAAGGCCCATTTGATTGTGAGAGCCAATGGATAAAGGAATTATTGCATCATAATTGGTTTGGTCTTGAGTGGAGAAGACATGGATTCACAGGGAATTATTAAATGAAGTGAAGTATTCATAAAATTAAGAAAATCCAACGTATAGCTAGAGATAATGGCAAGGGCCTTCATAAAGAGAATAGTTAATCTAGCTAGAAGATATTGTAGCATTAAGAAGATGAAATCATATAAAGTACATAATTCCAATGTGTTGGAAGGTTTCAACAAGGCAAGGTTGGAACATGGTTTCCTAAATAGATGCATTTGCTAAAAGGACATATTGGCTAGAATTGCAAAATGTCCAAGTGCGACTTGGATAGAAAAGGTCCAAAGAAGGAAATAATAGTGCGCAAATGAGCAAAATGATAATGCATAGGGTTGTGAGGATCTAGAACGATTCAAGGACAATGTTACAAATTATTTTCGTCACCCCTATGATCGTTAATGATCTACACCTATCCTTTGTCTTTAGAAGGATCAATTTCCTTAATCCCTTAAGAAGAATGAAGATGAATTTTCCCAGAAAGATGAAATTATATTTTCCTTTGTAAAAAACCCTTGTAAATAAGGATCGTCGCACCTTGCTCAATGTTAAGGGTGCGACGATCTAGGATTGACGCAGGTTGCACCACAGTGGCCTGCAACATCGTCGCAGTTTGCTCAGTGTTAAGGGTGCGACAATTGTCCATATGAAGAAAAACATAAGCTCCTCGACACTTCTAGAATAGAAGCTTTGAGGGTGAGGTGGCCTCTGATCGTTTTGGATATAAGTAGCATCCTTGATCTCATGGGATCATCCTAACCTCCTCACCCTATCTGTTTGATCTTATAAAAGGAGGGGAGTTCTCATGGGAAAAGTTATCTTTTGGGTAGCTTGAATATTTTGGGTAGCTGGGAGCTTTTGGAATAGAGCTTGTATATGAATTCAAATAGCTTACAATTGAAGGGCTTATGATAGGCTTATGATTTATGTTGTGAAGATAGATTATTAGTATCTTCAAACTTACAGTCTCAGAACTTGTTGGAGTAGAAGTTCGTGGGAAGCAAGGAATTGTTGGAAGGAACCTGACAACATCAAGGCATCTTGTTGTATATTTCTTCCACATTATTTAATATAGATATACTTTTTGTTCCCTATATGAACGTTATTTTTTCCATATTGTATGATTCCTTGATCACATACATAGTTTCATATCAAATAGACTATTATTCTTGTCTTCGCTGGCTTGTGTTTCTTTGCAGATATTTCTCCATAAGACTTACAATGGAGTTGGGATCACATTGGCGAACTCGGGTCTACAACATTTAAAAGGTATGTTTTGGATCCTCTTCTTATTTGGTAATTGAAATCTAAGTAAATTTTAGTATACTGTCTTGTTTTGTTCTAGTTTCTTGTTGAAGTTAGGGAGATCAATTTGTGTCTTCACTTACCGATTTGTCCGATAAAAAACTTGGAGACCATATTGGGGATTTGGATTTTAGCTTTTCCTAATCTTTCTTTCTTGCTTTGATTGCATGGGTTCTGTTTTCTGAGTCACTGGGAGATCCAGATTGACTCTCTGATGTTTATTTCCCTGGAAAACCTTCATGCTTTTTTTTTTTTTTTCCACATTTTCCTTGATCGACGCACCCTGCTTTGAGAGACAGATCAACATTTTCGCATCGTGGTCTTCAGTGACCTGTGACGAATCAGGATCGTCAGACTGTGTTAATATAGTAGCCTACGACGATTGTGTGAAAAAATTAATTTTTGGTGGTTTTCCTTGCCCAGATCTTAGATATGGTTTTGGGGTGATTTGATTATAGTCTGGTTACAGTCTGCTTGACATTGTTGAATATGCTTTTAGCCATATTTGATTTGTTTTAGCATGTTTTCTTTTGAAAGATTTGATATATTGCTTTGAGTGTATTTTAGTTACAAAGCATTGTTTTTTCTTTAGAATTGTTTAGTGAAAGCACTTCTTTTTCTAAATAGTTCGTTTTAAAAGAAACATTTTAGTTTGGGTNTTTTTTTTTAAGAAGCTCGCTATTTATTTTAGTGTATCTTTGAAAACAAAAAACAAAAACAAAAATTGATTTACATTAGATTGGGGGCATCCTTGCATTTGAAGTAGAGAAATTGCATGGTTTTTGGCATGGGGGGGCAACAATTGTGTATTGGTGTACAATCTCTTTGGCTCATTTCTTGAGGATCTTGATACCGATGAGTTTAATAAAATTTTGGGACATTGTGCATCTCGGAATGATAAACGTTTTCTCCTTCTCGTAATATAGCTTTCATCGAAGTGAAATAATTGCATTCTCATTTCTTTTCATTGTTTAGAGTCGGTCAAAACATCATTTAGTCCACGCCATTTTCCTCTTGAGTAAAAACGTCTCAATAAAATTTACGTGTTAATTAAAATCTACCTAGAAACTTTTATTTCTAGGGCTCTTTGCAACCTACATTAGATTAGTTGTAGGGCTTTGGAATAGGTGTGAAAGATAACTTTCCAAAGTTGTAAACAAACATAGAACCTTGAGTTAGGGAGCGATGAAATCCACTTATTACATTTTGTCCTGGGAAGCCCTTCTCACACAAGGGTCAATCATGAGGTCCCATTAAGGCCAGTAGAGTTACTAACCTTTCTTTGTTGGTCTTGGTGTAGTGGTTGTGTGTATTATTGGGGATCACTTGAGAAAACAACCATGTGTGGGCCTTCTCAATTTGATTTTGGGCTCAGTTACCCTTCCCTTGCGCGTATATCGAACTGTCGACTGATTCCCCATGCATCATTGTTATATTTGGTAACCTTAGTGGCCTTTCTCTTTAGGGTTAACACATGAGGTGACAGTGAAGGTGAAAGTCTTCATTGTACCTAGAATCGACGTTGGCCAAAATCACTCAGGATCCTTGGAGGGTAAATCCACATTTATTGTGTGGAAGATTGCACCAAGGCGTAATTCTGTTAAGCAGGTCATCAACGTAACTTTTCCACCCGTTCTATCTCATCCCCTTCTTACATTATTCCTGTGACGTTGGATTTCATCACCAACTAGTGCATTCATTGTGATAAGGTTTTGTTTGTTTGTTTGCTCCTAGATTTTTAGTGTGTGTTGTTTGTTTTCCCTAGCGGACTCTAGGTTGGATCTATGTTTAATGGCGTCAGTTCCCGGAACAAGAAATGAAGCAAACCCTACTCTAAGGGAACCTTTTGTTTTTCCTTCTTACAGAAACATTGGTCCTCCTTACATCGCTACTTTGAGCCTTCTAGGTCTCACAATTGGGTTACCGGTATGGTTGTTTTCCACTTTGGTAATCCCGAGTGCAAAAAGTGCTTCGGTTGTAAGAACTTCCCCCCAAGAGAATCAACCTCATGTTGATCCCTTGCCTTCTTCACCAGTAAGATCTTCTTCGCCTTCTTCACTTTCAAGGTCTTCTTATGTTTCATCTTCTTCGCCGAGTGAAAGCTCTGAAGCTAGTGACTTAGTGGATAATAAAAAGAAGAAAAGGAAGATTAAGAAGAAGAAAAATAAGCAAGGTTCCAAACTTCCAACCACTGTCGGACATGTTGGAAAACAACCAATTACTGATAATCATGTTGGGAGTGTTGGTGATGCCAATATCACCCAAACAACCCGTAAGCCCAAGTACCCTTGCAGGATTTGTAAGGGTAGCCATATTCTTAAGGATTTCCCTGGTCTATCCAAGGTTATAGAAGCATGGTCTGCACGCCCTCATCACCCCATGTCGTCATCCTATGAACAACATGTTGTTGACCTCCCGTCAACTAGTCAAGATATTGTTGAGAAGAAGAAAAGTAGAGTCAAGTTCACGTCAACCAACTTATGATTTATGTTGTCAAGATATATTGTTAGTATCTTCAAACTTATAGTCTCAGAACTCGTTGGAGCAAAAGTGTGTGGGAAGCAAGGAACTGTTGGAAGGAACCTGACAACATCAAGGCATCTGGTCGTATCTTTTTTCCACATTCTTTAATACAAATATATTTTTTCTTTCCTATATGAATGTTATTTTGTCCATATTGTATGATTCCTTGATCATGTACATAGTTTCATATCGAATAAACTATGTTATTCTTGTCTTCGTTGGCTTGTGTTTCTCTGCAGATATTTCTCCATAAGCCTTACGAAGGAGTTGAGATCACATTTGCAAGGTCAGGTCTACAACATTTAAAAGGTATGTTTTGGATCCTCTTCTTATTTGGTAATTAAAATCTAAGGAAAGTTTAGTATAATGTCTTGTTTTGTTCTAGTTTCTTGTTGAAGTTAGGGAGATCAGTTTGTGTCCGCGCTTACCAATTTGTCCAATAACAGACAGCTACATGGAGCACAAGAAGATGAAACATATATGCACTAGAGTGCATAATGGAAGTGATCCATGATGCATATAGTGAAGTTGGAAGGAATATGAATTAGTAGGCATACTAACAATGAATTCTTGGTGCATATGGACATGTTGGAGCATACATATGGTATGATTATAGGCTAAGATTATTATGTTGTTATATATGTGAAATAATGATGTTATTATAAATGAATATGACTAATGAGGAATTATGTATATAGGAAAAATGTGTATAGCATGGTTGAATATGTTGATGATGTTGTTGTTGCATATGACCACCATTTGTATGAAGACAAATGAGATGGTAAGAATGTTGATCGAGAGGTTAATGAAGGGAGAATATGAGCTTCTACTAGATACCACCTGATTAGGTAGCATCAAGTAATTTGATAACAACCATGCAGGTATGCATTTGGTTACTTATGATGCGTAATTACTGAAGGGAATTGAGGTAAGAGTTCCCTTGGTTAAATTTCAATATTTGACTAGATAAGTAAAGGCATAGGGACTTGAGTAAACAAGTGTTGTTTAATGCTTGAATACAATTATATGAAATTCAATTGCATATTATGTTATGTTGGTTATGATATCATAACTGGGACAAGTCAGGATACATACTCCTGCTATAGAAATGGATATCAATAGATTTGGCCATGTGTGATACCATGATGTGGTTGGATATGGAAGGGCTATAGCGTTATACCATTGTTTAATGGTCTTCTCTTGTATAATCAATGTTTGGACTACAACCTATTTGTCGGCATTGAAGAGAACTTAGGGATTATCTTCCTAGTATTGTGTATGGATTGAATAGGAAGGTATATGAATAGTTGAACAAGTAGTTGGGAAGAGTTTGGATGATGTGTTGAGGCATTGGCTAGACCTTCCAAATCAACATGGTGGAATACATGACATAGATATGTGGTATTTTGGATTTAATGCAAGGATGCATTGTATAGATGTGTCCATGGGTATTGGCACATCAGTTTATTTATTGGTAATGATTGATTACATTATGGTTTGTTGTGCTAGATAATGCATGTGTAAGGAATGCAAGTTTCATTCCATTTAATATCATTAATAAACAGAAGTGATTGAATTGTTAGTATGTTACAATTACTAGATTATTTCATGAGTGGTTGTAAATGTTGTGATAAAAGGATAATGTGCTTTAATACTGACTATGTGTTTGGTTGAATGAAAGTTGAGAATATTGCAGGAAGAATGGTATCATATATGGAAATGGTGTAAGCCCATAAGAAAGACCAATGCCTATTGTTGCAAGAGCCAAACATTATGAGAAGGAATTTCATATGGGGAAACTCAATTTTCCTATATGAAATAGATTTGAATTAATAATTGATATTTTTATTAGGATATCTCATTATGACTATATGTGTGTGATACAGATGAGAGGTTGTTTATTGAAGTTGGAACCTAGGGAATAATTCTATTGTTAGGACATTTGATCTGTTGGATTACTAAGAAGGGGTGTGAATCAGTAATATAGAAATACAATCCTTTTTAACCACAAAATGCAAGTGTTATATCAATGTAGCATTATCATCCAATAGTTTCAGAGTAAATAAACAATGAACAAATGAGAAATCATACACATACACAGTACACCATTTTTTTTACGTGGAAACCCAAAGCGGGACAAAACCACATAATGCTTTTTCTTATATGTCTTTAAGAATTACATTCATTGGAAGCACCAACTTCCTTTGTTTTCCAGTTGCAACTAGAAGGAGGATCCAACCCCCTAGTTTCTTAGGATACAACGTCAGGGAAGCTCCAACTCCCCAGTTCTCTGGCTACAACCAGAAGGAGGCTACAACCCCCTATGTTGTCTGACTACAACCGGAAGGTGGCTACAACCACCTGTCCTTTACCCGTCCAACCACCCTGAAATATAAGTAGAATGATGGAACCATTGTCACACTATCACTGTGAGATATATTGTTGTAAACATGTACCAATCAACCTATAACAACATGTACCAAACAACCTGTAAGTAACCTATACCATAAACAAGTGAATCAACCATGCACCAACCTGTACCTCAACCTGTACCATCAATGAGTGCATCAACCATGCACAAAATATGTATCAATCATGCATCAAATATGCATAAACTATGACTCATCAATATGTACCAACATCATCAACTATACACCTCATGTATGTGCCAACTCATCAACTACTTGTCTCAATCGTGTACCCAACATGTACCTCAACCAAAAGCCCTCATCAATTTCATCATCCAAATCTGATTTGTAACTCTGTAATAGACCCGGTGTATATGATCACATACCTACATACCTACCTTAACTTTAACAACAAGAGACTATCATTTTCATCAAACTTTACTTTAGTCTCACGTGACTAAATGTGGATTAGTCAAGAACCCTAAATTGAAATAATCATAACTATGTACCTATAACGAATAAATATTTTAAAATAGTGCACAATGTTCTTCAGTGTCTTTTATGTAATTCCTCCAGGTTTCACTTCTTGGAACCTCTCGGAAAATGAGTTATATCAAAAATGGCATACCTTGTTGAATTATGGCTTATTCTCGAGAGCGAACTTGTAGAGCGTTCCCCACACGGAATATTTGTTGTATGGATCTGAAAATGGTATACATAATACTAAAGACAATGATCTAACCAATACAATTGGTCTTACTGAATTTGTATATATTATGAAGAAGTTATGACGTTTTTACCCAAAACACTTGTTTTAGACTAGTTTCTGGACTAGCCACAAACCCTATTTTCCACGGAGTGTAACTCCAAAAATACACCCTCAAGTTGAAATTTTTATCACAACTACTTGGATATGTTTCCTCAACGACCTCCATATTTCGCGGTCTGAATCATTCTAGAAAAAAAAATTATTACGAAAATGGTGAGATGAGATGTAAATAACATACCTTAAAAAGAATCATCAAAAGAATTTATCCTCCCTTGAATTACGGCCTTCTTTACTTCACCTTCCCTCTGAAATTTGCCTTATATATCCTTTGGTTACCTCAGCTACTTGTAGATATTCAATATTTCTCAAGTGTTTTTAAATGAGAGACCCTTGCCTCTTATTTATACTTTTATGTAGCTCCCTCAAGGGGTTACCTTCTAACCATCTTAAACCATTTTCATTATTTTAGGGCTAACCCTCTTCTAACCACTTGTCCACTTAGTAATTTCTCCATTAACTTTATTATTTAAATAATTTCTTTTGTATTCATTTTGACTACTTTATTATTTATTTAAATAATTTCTTCTTTGCAACCACTTTGACTACTTTGACCTTTTGGGGCTTCTAGATGACTCATGAGGGTTCTCCAACTTCACATGGCCATAACTCTCTAATCGTGAGGCATTATGTGATGTTCCACATACCACTGGAAATGACATGACATTTACTATCCATATATAATAGTCTTACCTTAAAATATATTAAAACTCATACCATTATACATCAAACAAACTTGGGTCCATTACCCAAACCTTTGTGCTACCGGAATTCGCTACCGGACTTTCTTTAAGGGTTGACATCAATGAAAACCAACCCAAATAATCAACAGGATCCCTATGATTGCCACAAGTATAGACTGGTAGTGGGAGCCTAGTAGTAATTTGGGATCTCCTTGCACAAGAACACCCTCATACATGATGGATCGCTTGAGGCATTGTGTATCAGTGAAGGGGATGCTTGAGCCTAGAAGGTGAGCATAGAAATGAAGAGGAAATTTAATAATGCATATGGCATGGTGGTTGGAATCATAATGGTGTGTATGAAAGAACAACAAGATGAATTCTTGCATGTGGAATTTTTTGAAGCACATGGTAGCCATACAGATAAGTATTGCTTTATGATTGAAAAAATATTTTTGAATAAACATTACATCATGGAGTTGAAGATTCTTGTGGAAAATATAATTGTTATGTGATAAGGGCTATAACATATATGTGTTCATGATGGTTGCATAGGAACAACTCAAGAATTAAGACATGACCTAAGTACTTTGAAAGAAGATCACCAGAAGGAAATAGAGCTCAAGGATAAAGGCATGGAATGAGTGAAGTCCAGTGGACTTGTTGCATCTCGGAAGAAGAAAAATGGAGTTGAATATGCAATGAAGGAGGCACATCTGCAACTATTTGAATGTTTATATATTCCATTATCTCAGCTGGAGTTCCTGGAGCCACAGATACGAGACTTCCTATCTAACCTTGTGTTCGATCCCTAGAGGGAAGCAGTACAATTTGAGGTATTGTGGTGTAAAGAAGGGGGTACACTTCCTTGGGTTGTGCAAGTTGAGAGGAATGAGAGCCTATTGGTTGGAATTGTTGTGGGAATCAAAAAATTGCAAAATTTGTTGCAGTTGGAGTTCATGTTGCCGCATCTTCAAGACTTCTTAGTCAATCTATGTTGGATCCTGGAGGGAAGTGGTACAGCCTGAGGGATTGTAGATAAGAGAAGGGGGTACACTTCCTTGGGTTGTTAAAGTTGAGGGGAGAGAGATATTTTTGGCTGGAATTACTGCAATAATTGCTTAATTGTGAACTCATTATGTATGGTTTGGGGTTGGACTGCCTATGTGTACATGTTTTGGGTTGGAGTGTCTATGTCTATATGTTTATGGGTTGGAGTGCCTATGTGATATTAGGTTGGAGAGAATATATGTTCATTATGTTGGAAATTTGGTTGTCATTGATGTCAACCTTGGCAAAAAGGTGAAGTGTCATTGATTAATTAGTTTGAAGAGAATCATTTTTAATGTGTCTTGATGTCAACAAAGTTTTGATGAAATAACATATCAAGTAAACAAGAATCAATGAACCTTGCATGAATATGTCAAACGTTGAGAAAATGTGTAACAACATGGTGAAGTGTTGGGTATCTACCTCTAAAATAGAAATACTTATAAATCTCACACATGAATTCATCCTCCCTCCTCTTTACAATGCTAGCAAGCAATGTTATGAAGAAATACCAATTCAGTCCTGCTCAAGCCTACTCAAAGGGTATTTGGTGATGGTGTTGGAATTGATGTCAAGAAAGTCAAATATGGTCAATATTGAAAAAAATGTTATGGTTAATGTCAAAAAGGGAAAACATGGTCAATTTTGGATATAGTATTGTAATTTAGATAGAATGATTTGACAAGGACTATAACTCTATGTGAGTTGATGCATTCTTTCTAATGTCCCAGCAAAAAGTCTAAGATGGAATGTATTACTAACATCCATTCACAGAAGAAGAAATTAAACAGACAAAAAGATTGGAATGACTAATATATTGTCTTCTCCCAGATATATAAATTTGTTAATACCATCAATGGATGAGTTACTGACATAATAAGGCAAGGTCTATTATAAGTGGAAATGGAAATAAGAAGTATCCCAGCTAAATCCTTATCTCAAACTTGTCTAGTATACTCATTGGAGAAAGCTTAAAAGGAACAATGTGGAAAAGTATGTGCAGAAGATCCACACATAGGAGAAGGATTAGTGCCTCTAGGAAGCTCTCTTAGAATCAAAAGGTGCAGCTAATGAAGCAATAGACACGGTGGTATCATGTCACCACAAATTATAGATAAATCATGATTGTCCATTTGGTTGATCGACGAGTATATATCGTCCGGTCGGAAGTAAGAATGAGGAGGAGATCCTATGGCGGAGATACATTTTCGCAATTCAAATAGTGTGGAGGATAACAAAGGGTATACCCCCCGAAATATTTTTAGTCGTCAATTATGATCACATGTGTCGTAATATTATGAACTTCGGCCCCCAGGGTATATGAAATATGAGGTGCAACTCCCCCCCCCCCCCTTGAAATGAACAGAGATCATTCATTCCAATCGTTGATTTATGTGTAATAAGTTTAAAACAATTGTATAAAGCACCAAAAATTCTTAGGGCAAGGTCACTTGGCTAGTCACAAGGTAAGTAAGGCGTAATGCTTATCATGGAAGAGCTAAGCGCTAAGATAGGCCTTGATCACGGGTGTTGGTTATATGAAAAGGGGAAGGTTGTGAATTAGTACATGTTCACTATTAGGACTGAAAGTGATCCAGAGAGTGAATTAAGAATGATATGGTTGACCTGTAGAGATACACATACAGAAAGATGTTTAAGGAAAAATAGGAGGATTCGATACATGTTGTGATCAAATAAAGATATGAAGAGAAGAACAAGTATGTAAAGGTGGAATTTATAAAGGGCTCTAATTAAATATAAACCTGGTATATGAGTGAAATTGACACAACAAAATATCCTTGGAAACCCCCTAAAGGGTTTAAAGAGCACTTAAGATAATTAAAGGTGCTTTAATTATGGAATTATGAATAAAAATAAAAGAAAGAAAAGATATTGTTAAAAATAAAATTATTATTACTTTAACAAAAGGGTGCAATGTTTCATCATCAAAAGACAGATTGGTTCAAATTCACACCCTTTATAAGACTATATAAACAAACATATATGTTGGGAAGAAAATTTGTGTGTGGTCTACATCAGAAGATCATAAGAAAGTGCAGAGTCCAAGGAAGAAAGACGAAGATACTTATGAAGTGAGGGTGGAAGGGAGGAGCAAGGAAGGATTAGTATCATTTTCCAAATAAAATTTAAAGACATGAGTTGGTGCTTCCTGGGGTTGGTGCCCTAAAACAAGGGAGATGGTGCTTCCTAGGGTTGGTGCCCTAAATCAAGGGAGTTGGTGCTTCCTAGGGTTGGATCCCTAAAACAAAGGGGGAGTTGGAGCTTCATAGCATTGGTTCCATGATCAAAAGGATTATTGTCTCCTAGAGTCGATGCTCTAAATCAATATTCATATAAAACTTGTAATTTGTAATTTAAGTTTATACGTATTGATGTTATTTACTGAAGTTTCTTGTTGATCCATAAAGTTAATAAATAATTTTTTAAATATTGTTAAAAGTTATCAATATTGATTCACCCACCACTCTTAGTATTGAACTACATTCCAACAATTGGTATTAGAGCAAGTTCCTTCAGCACAGTCTAATAACTGGAAGGTAGATTCTACATAATCCAATGGATCAGCAAGAGGGAATGTCTTCCACCAGAGAACCTTTTTTCAAAGGGAATGGTTATTCTTTTTGGAGTGTGAGGATGAAAATCTATATAATGTCCCTAGGTTTTGATATCTGGAAATCTATAGAAGATGGGTACACTGCACTTGCTACTCCTCCCATAGACACAGCTAGAAAGAATCTTTGCAATGGAAATGCAAGAGCAGCCAATGCCATCCTAGGAGGATTAACCAATCCTATATTTGTGAAAGTAATGAAGTTTAAGTCAACAAAATAAATCTTGGACAAACTAAAGGTCATATATGAAGGAGATAGCAAGGTCAATCATGCCAAACTACAAACCTACATAACACAATTTGAAAACTTGAAAATGAAAGAATAAGAAAACATAGCATAATATCTTCGGAGAGTAGATGAAGCGGTCAAATAAATCATAGCATTATGAGAAGAACTCAAAGATCAACCCATTGTCCAAAATATCTTGATATCATTACCCATGAGGTATGATGCCAAGATTTCTACTCTTGAAGATAGACCAGACCTTGATAATCTCACAATGGATGAACCGCATGGGATTCGCAGCATATGAGATGAGAACAAGGCAAGAGAGACCAGCAAAAGGAGAAACAACCTTCAAAACATCAAAAGAAAAGAATAAACATGATCATGTGTCTAATGAAGATCAGTCAAAGATATCTGATGAAGAAATAGATAACTTCATGAAGAAACTCAAGAAAGGAACTGGTAGATACAAGGGAAAGTTTCCTCTAATATGCTTTAATTGTGGAAAGATTGGACATTTTTCTTCCAAATGTCCCTATCCAAAACAAGAAGAAAGTGATGATGAAAGAAATTTCAAAGAATAGAAGAAGAGCCAAACCAAAGAAAAAAGGAAGGTCTACAAAAAGAAGACCTTTTACATTGAAGAGGAAAGTAGCTCATCTGAAGAAAGTGAAGAGGAAGAGGAATCAGAGAATTTATTTATGGGTATAGAAACCCAAGATAATCACACTAAAAATACCTTTGATATTAAAGAATAAAACTATGAGGTTGAAGGAGAAGTAGACCTTGATGCGGAGCTCATCAGTGCCCTGGATGAACTCAGAAAGTATAAAAAGAAGAAGAAGTTGTTAAGAGGACAACTGCTAGAATTTGAACTACCACAACAATCAAGAGAAAAAGAGGTTTCAAAAACCATCAAAGATTCAAAAAAAATCATAGATAACTTGAAGGGTCAACTCCAGGAAGCCAAAGAAATGAAGAAGTCTTAAATAAACTACTTAACAAAATCCAGCAAGATTGTGAAAAATTGAAAGGAGAAATTGATCTTCTAAAAGGATAACTTGAGAAGGAAAAGAAGCAATCAATGTTTACAAACGGCTAAAAAATTCTTAATAATATCCTTAAAAGTAAAAAATCACCAAATGACAAGACGAGATTGGGATATCATCAGAATTCAACCTCTACAATACAGAAAGTTGATCAGTTATGCAGATTCTCTTAAAAACTCCTTAAAAAGGTGATGACAACACCATTGAAGAATATTCCTAATAAGCATAAATCATCACCTCCCACAAAATAAATACAGTGACCAAAAACTTCCCCCCTAATAGATATCAAGATATATTTATTGGACATTGCTACTCTTGCAATAATTTTGGACATAATGTAGTACATTGTAAAGCTTATGGAAGATACAATCACATAAATGTTCCAATTAAAAACAGAGGTATGACTAACTCCAATATTAAATGTTACAATTGTTATAACTATGGACACATTTCAAGAGATTGTGATATGACAAGACCTCTTAGACCAAGACTCACAAAAATATGGAAAAGAAAATCTGAAGTACAAAGCAATAAATATGATGAAGATATTACACCTGAAATTGATGAAGTTGATAATAAGAGAATGGTGGGTAAAGCTTATAATAAGGAATATAAAAATCAAATTTTTGCATATAAAGTAGATCAAGTTCAATAAAGAAGAGTTTCTAAAGGAGAATATGAAAAAATAGCATATATTGATGATGTCCTTCAAATAAATAGTCCATTAGCCAATGGAAGAAAAATGCAAAAAGAAAATTCTAAAGAAGAAGATGAAGAAGCTTATGTTGCAAAAAACGATGATGATGATGATGAACTCTCAAAAGCATATCAACTAGTAGAATTGAGAAATGAAGATCTTGGAACGTTTTCAATTTTATTTTAATGATTTACTAAATTCCCCCTCAATAGAAAATACAAACAAGAAGAAGGAATGGATTAAAGGACTGACTGCAATCTCAATATCATGAACTGAATGTGAAGCAAAACTTGATAACAAATTTGACCATTCCCTTAAAAGTTGTTGGGAATTACAAACTGATATCAATGGAAGATGCTTCAGAACTTGTTTTGATATGAATAATCAAGGAAGTCCTATGAGGACTATTCAAAATCAACAATGAATATGTTGGTATGAAAACTCCTAGAAATATTTCCATAAAGATGAATGAATGAACAACCTGAAATGTGATAAAATATTCAACAATTGGATCAGACCTAAAAAGACTATCAACCTAGTTAAGTCACATAAAGCAACCGATATTCTCTTTGATGATGGAATTCCCAAAAGAATAAGAAAATTATGAAGAAGACTCTTACAACAAGAGGTTATTGAGAAAAAGATCATGGTTTAAGGAACTACAGGACAACAACATTAATATCAAATTTACTTATGAAGAAGACTCTTACAACAAGACGTTATTGAGAAAAATATCATGGTTTAAGGAACTACAGGACAACAACATTAATATCAAATTTACTTCTATTTTGAGCAAAATCTAAATGTGAAGAATATGGTTGTGATTGTATGGGAATTGAACCATACCACTATTTGAGACAACAAAAATGAAGAGGCTCTTGGGTTACAAATGAGTAAATAAGTTGACTATAAATTGGGAGCATTCTGGAAGGAAGTGAAGGTAGTTATTGAGAAACATGTGTATAAATCTTGGCACACTCTTGAAGGAAGCTAAAGGGAAACATAATTAAAAGATATATAGTGCATCATTGAAGTAGCATGGTTAGAAGAGGATTATAGCTTAAAGTATCATGGCAGAATGAAACATGTCTTGATTATTTGAGCCAACAGTACAACAACAGATGAAAGGACCAATTTTTATTTCTAAGGGGCATAAATTGAAGTTAGTTTTCTGCAAAATCAAGGGACCATGGTAAAAAAATTATTGTCTAGGATTAGTAGTTCAAGGGGAAGAATTGTTGACAGGGGGAGTTACAGAATACAAGAAGGAAGTTTCCTCTTCCATTGGAGTCAAAGGGGGAGAGATAAAAAGTAAAACAAGTCCAAAACAAAAACTATGAAGATAGGGAGAGCATAACCTCAGGGGGACCAAAGAAATATTTCATTTTCCATTGATGTCAAAGGGGGAGAGTTAAACAGTAAAACCAGTCCAAAAAAAAAAAAACATGAAGATAGGGGGTGTCAACTCAAAGGACTCACAAGGAATACAGTACACATCCATAAGGGGAGCAAGATTTTTTTACTAAGTTTCCATCAATGACAAAGGCGGATATTGTTGGAAATTCGGTTGTCATTGATGTCAACCTTGGAAAAGAGGTGAAGTTTCATGGATTACTTGGTTTGAAGAGAAGCATTTTTAATGTATATTGATGATATGTATTAATGTCAACAAAGGTTTGATGAAATAGCATATCAGGTAAACAAGAATCGATGAACCTTGCATGAATATGTCAAATGTTGAGAAAATATGTAACAACATGGTGAAGTGTTGGGTAGCTACCTCTGAAATAGCAATACTTATAAATCTCACACATGAATTCATCCTCCCTCCTCCTTACAATGCTAGCAACCAATGTTATGAATAATTACCAAGTCGGTCCTGCTCAAGCCTACTCTGTTGAGGTAATGGCTCAAGAGCCTTGTGAATGCTAATGTGAGCACTTATGGAGCAGTTGATAATTCTTGGAGTCCTTGACTAAGAGATTCCTAGACAACCATGTTCACTAGAGCCATGGAAGGAAGTGACAAGGCCTAAGGGATTGTGTGGCAGAGAAGGGGGATCTCATTCCTTGGGTTGTGCAATTTGAGGGGAAGAGAGATGGGTGATTGGATTTTTTGTTGGAGTAGAACCTGGTTTTGGACTATTGAATGTGGAGAGTGAACAACCAAGAGGGCCAGACCTCCTTGTGGACTCATAGCCTCAGCTCAAGTGTGGTTTATCATTGAGAGAAACTGAACATCAATGCATATGGCTAGGAGGAACATCCCTTGTACACAGCGAGTTGTTTCAATAATTTAAAAGATAAGTTTATTTTATCTTTATCATGTTATAATTCCATTTTGTAATTATTTTATGTGAATGAGGTGTTTGTTGTATGTTTAATGGATACATTCACATTTTAATTATGTTGTTAAATGCATGAGTAATTATCATGTTATTGTTGTTCATTTTATTGTGTTAAAGAAAAAAAATTAGATGGGTTCAGCAAGCTAGGTCCTTTACAGACATCTTATTTATGCTTAGGCTTAAGCCCATTATATTTTCTCTTGTGAAATATATTTCTATGTATTGTATTTATAACAATCATATAAACTAATGAGTATTTTGGTAGATGGCCAATGAAATTTTTAGTTTTGAAAACGCTTATGAAAGTTATATTTATGACCCATTTTCTTATATTAAAAACACTTCACATATATTTTAAAAATAATAATATTTAATTTTTTTTGCCATTTTAGAAATCCAATGGTATGGTTTGATGTTAGGAATGCAAAGTTGTCACCTCTTTCGTGTATTAAAAATATAATAATTTTAAAAACACAATAACTTTAATGTGGAGTATTAATGATTGATTTAAAAATAGATTTTAGAAGTTGTGTATGATTGTTGCATTGAGAGGCCATTTGTATAGCCCAATATGAGAGAAATGTATAATTCCTTATGTTCTTAACATGGAGTTGACAAGTGTCATTTAAAAAAATATTAATAAGAAGAAAATAAAATTCAATGTTAAACATATATATATAATCATTACTCATGTTATTTTATATGAATACGAAGTTTGGGGATGCAATATCTCTAGAGAAACATGGAGAAAGATGTTAGGCAGTGGAAGAAAAATAGAGCATAACAAACCAAAGCATCTGCAAGCAAGATTAAACATGCATAAAACCAAGAAAAATAACCACACAATTGACACAGTGATTTATGTGGAAACCCAATGCGGGAAAAAACCACGAGCAATGATATTCGGTATTCTTATTATTCAAGGGAGAATTACAATAGTCAATCTCACGAATACAACCATCCTCTCCTCACACTGACTCTTCTCTCTACACACATTACACTCTCATCTCTATGGGTATGCTCGTATATATAACATCTCTCAACCAGTTAGACTAATTGATTATAATTAGATCCACCAGTTACACAATTTGTTCACAAAAGAGTGCATGCATGCGCATTCCTAACATAGTTGCATGCATGTCCATGTGACCGCAGGGGAAATCCGTTGGCATGTTTCCAACAATCTCCACCTTGACAACAACTTACCTGATATATCATGCCCTTAATTAATTCGTCACCTTTTTTGCAAGCCAAGAGAAGCCAAACACCATCGTAGCTTCTCTAACAAAATTGGTTTCCAAAATAGGAAACCCTAAAAACTTAAACAAAGAATTAATCTTATTAAATAATTTTACTAAAAACTTAGCCGACACCTAGGTTTCCCCACACTTCCAGTATTTAATACCATCTCTTCCCATCATTTTAACCCAGGCTCAATGTCCTGAAGATGGATCCTGATTTGGATCCGAAACGTTGGCAGTCTATTGACAAAACTGTGGCTAGTTCGATCAACACTGAAAATCCCAACCACAGAAATATCATTAATCAAAATTGGTTTTGTAAACATGTTTGCGGGATTCAATTTTGTATGGACCTTTTCCAGAGCCACTCCACCTTCATCAAAAACCTGTCTGACAAAATGGTACTTAACAAAAATATGCTTCATCTTACTGTGATAAGTTGGATTTCTAGCCAAATTAATAGCACTTTGACTATCGCAAAATACTTTCACCTTATTCTGCATCCTTCCAAACTCACCCAACAAACCATGTAACCAAATTGCCTCCTTGCATGCATGTGAAGCAGCCATATACTCTGCCTCGGTAGTGGATAAAGAGACTACATTTTGAATCTTTGACATCCAACTAACAGGTCCTCCTACAAGAGTAAAGACATATCCTGAAGTGGATCTCCTTTTGTCCAAGTCACCTGCAAAATCTGAATCTACATAACCGGAAACTGAATCTCTGGAACCATCATAGGTGATAGAATAACTACTTGTGCCTCTAAGATATCTAAGCACCCATTTCATTGCTTCCCAATGCTCTTTTCCTGGATTTTCCATGTATCGACTGACAACACCAACTGCATGTGAAATATCTGGTCTAGTACTCACCATTGCATACATCAAACTTCCCATTGCATTGGCATATGGTACATGATACATATAATCATTTTCTTCGTCATTACTAGGACATAAACCTGAAGAAAGCTTGAAATGGGAAGCCAAATGGATCTGTATGGGTTTCACATTATTCATACCAAATATCATAAGTATTTTCTCCACATAATTATGTTGTGATAACCATATCTTACCATTTTTCTTGTCTATGTGTATCTCCATGCCTAATATTTGTTTTTCTTCTCCTAGATCCTTCATGTCAAACGCCCTAGCCAACTGATCCTTTAACCTATTGATTTTGACCATGCTTTTTCTTGCCACAAGAATATCGTCAACATATAACACAAAAATAATGAACATGTCATTTTCCAACTTTTTAAAGTAAACACAGTGCTCATATTCACTTCTTGTAAAATTTAGGCGCAGCATGAAGGAATCAAACTTCTTGTACCTTTGCCTGGGAGACTGTCTCATGCCATACACTGACTTCTTGAGTTTGCAAACAAACCTCTTATTGTGATCCTGAACAAACCCTTCTAGTTGTTCCATATATATATCCTCATCTAAATCTCCATGTAGAAACGTTGTTTTAACATCTAGTTGCTCTAATTCAAGATCAAGTAAAGAAACTAGTGCTATCACAACATGAACTGAAACAAGCTTCACAATTGGTGAAAATATCTCATGAAAATCAATAACTTCCTTTTGAGAACACCCTTTTGCTACCAGTCTTTCTTTATACCTTTCAAATTTATCATCAACACCCCTTTTTAGTTTGTATACCCACTTGCAGTCGACAACCTTCATGTCCTTTGGAATTTCTACCAGGTCCCATGTTTTATTCCTCTCTAAGGAATACAATTCTTTTTTCATAGCTTTCTTCCATTGAGCACTTTCGGATACCTTAATTTCTTCCTGAAAACAACTAGGTTCTCCATTAATAGAAACCAAATCCACAGATGAAACATAATCGTCATACTGTGTAGGAGGATTCCTAACCCATGAATATCTCCTTAGAGATGGTTGAGGCATATCCTCAGTTTCCTGGATATTTTCTGCAACTTCATCTTCTTATTCTGTAACTTCTTCATCCTCCTCCCTTTCTGAAGATGGTTGAGTTTCCAACTGAATTTTCTGAACTTGCGGTACATGTTCTTGTCTCACTTCAACGTCTACCAGTTCTGATTTTAAGAGTGAGGATTCATCAAATACTACATATCTGCTTATGATGAGTTTGTGGGTAGTGGGATCCCACAATTTGTACCCCTTAACTCCATCACCATAACCAAAAAAGACACATTTATTTGATCAAGGATCTAACTTAGAATGTTGATCTTTAGAAATAAGAGCATAAGCATCACAACCAAATTTTCTCAGATTTGAAAAATCACACGAATGACCTGTCCATACCTCTTATGGAATCTTACAATTTATTGCAGTTGATGGTGACCGATTTATCAGATAGCATGTTGTAAGAACTGCTTCTACCCACAATTCTTTTTGCATCTTGGCATTACTGAGCATGCTCATTTATCTCTCTAGAAGAGTCTTATTCATGCATTCAGCAACACCATTCTGTTGAGGAGTATAAATCGTGGTCTTATGTCTTTCGATCCCAGCTTCCTTGCAATAGTTCTCAAATTCCACAGATGTGAACGCACCTCCATTGTCTTTCCTTAAACACTTGATTGACTTGTCAGTTCTCTTTTCAACCAAAGCTCTGAATTTCTTAAAATTATTAAATACATCAGCTTTTCTTTTAAGTAAATAGACCCAAACCTTTCTAGAGTAATAATCTATAAATGTCACAAAATATGACGATCCTCCAAAAGCAATTGTATGGGATGGTCCCTAAACATATGAATGAATGTAATCAAGGATACATTTTCTTATATTCCTTCCTATTTTAAACTTTTGTCTACATTGTTTTCCAAAAACACAATACTTGCAGAAATTCAAATTCAGAAACTTCAAACTTGGAAGTCACTTACGATCAACCAGTACCTTAAGCCCTTTCTCGCTCATATGACCCAAATGCTAATGCCATAAACGAACAGAGTCACTTTCATATTCATATTCTACCACTTCTTTATTTACTTATGTCCTTCCTTTAAGATGATAAAGGTTCTTGATCACCTTTGCCTTTATGACTACTAAGATTCCTTTAGACACCTTCAATTCTCCACCTTGAGTTCTACACATGTAACCAACAGAATCTAGAACTCCCAAAGATATCAAGTTCTTTCTTAGTTCGGGAACATGCCTTACATATGTTAATGTTCTTATAGGACCATCATGCATTTTAATTCAGACTCTACCAACTCCAACAATTTTACAAGAAAAATCATTTCCCATAAAAACAACACCATCATCAATAGATTAGTAAGTTGAGAACCAATTTATATGAAGAAACATGTGGTTGGACGCACCAGAATCTAACAACCAATGTTGATGTTGATGTGAAACATCATAAGTAGACAATACCTCGTCAACCATACCTAAACTTGTTTCAGCTACATTATCTTCCTTTGCTTCTTTTGTGGAGTCCTCCTTGGATGCATTCTGTCTTTTCCAGCAATCCTTCTTGAGATGCCCAGATTTTCCATAGAACCAACATTTATGCTTACTCTTCTTTCCTTTTGACTTAGACCTTGATGTACCCCTCTGATTTTTCCCTCTTTCTATAGATCGACCTCTGACCATCCTTGCTTTTGTTGTTGAGGTTTCTTTACTGGATCTTTTCCTCATCTCTTTAGACAACAAAGCTCCCACAACAGTGTCATAATCAATGGCATATATTGTGCTAAACCACATAGTTGTGACCATATGATCCCAAGACTCAGGAAATGAACATAGTAGTGTAACCACCTTGTCCTCGTCTTCGTACGTTATGTCCATACTAGATAATGGACAAATCAAAGTATTGAAAACATTCAAGTGATTAACAATTTTCGTACCTTCTTTCATCCGCAAGTTGTCCAACTGCCTCTTCAAGAAGATTATGTTCATCAAGTTCTTTGTCATATACAGACTCTCCAGTTTGCTCCACAAACTTGTTTTTGTCTTCTCTTCAATGATGTTAAACAACACTTCATCTTCCAAACACAAACGAATAGTACCGAGGGCTCTTGCATCCAGATCTTCCCAGTCCTCGTTTGTCATGCTTCTCGGTTTCTTTGTCTTTCCATCCAATGCCTTTTTCAATCCTTGTTGCACAAATAGATCCTGCATCTTGAGTTTCCATAGTGCAAAGATATTCTTGCCACTGAATTTATCCACCTCAAACTTAGAACTCTGCAATTTCGCCATTAGCAGAAAAACTCCAAAACCACTTCTTATAAAACCAAGCCCTTTTAAATGTGGAGGAATAATGGTATAAGCCCCAAGTTATTTAATAAAAAGGTTTTTTTTTTAATATTATATAACTCAAAGAAAAACATTTTTACCAAATATATAGAAGTTCGACCTTACCATTTATAAAACACCCTCTTACCTTTATTCAAAGTTCACCTCCACCTTAATTAAATAATCAATCCTCCACCTTAAATCTCTCGTGCTTAATGGAAAAGTCAACCGTTCATACCTTTGCAAAATATTTAATTTAGTTAGATCGACGCTCCTACAAGTGTTGAAAGGGAGCGCTAGTTTTTAGCGATCAACGGTCCTTGAGTGTGGATGTGGGAGCAGTGTTTACCAGTGTTCTGTGGTGTACAAACCGTGCACGTTGATTTAGGAATTTTTCCTATCTTTGAAGTGTGAGAGCATCGGCGTGCCTCTAACACTGCCTAGGGAGCGTCAGTGACTTGAAAATTCACTCAATTACACCCTTTGTTCTCAGAAAATATCTAGGCTTATCGGTACTTTATGCTTGTCCTTACATGCCAAAAAAACGTCCAAAGGTTTGTGCGCTCACAGGAGACCTGCACACAATTCGCCTTGGCTCACCTGCGACACCTACTCGAGCTGCTCTGATACCACTTGTTGGGCAGCGGAAGCAAAACAAAGCATAACAAACGAGAGCATCTGCAAGCAAGATTAAACATGCATAAAACCGAGAACAACAATCACACAATTAACACAGTGATTTATGTGGAAACCCAATGCGGGAAAAAACCACGGCCAATTATATTCGGTATTCTTATTATTCAAGGGAGAATTACAATAGCCAATCTCAAGCATACAACCATCCTCTCCTCACACACACTCTGCTCTCTACACACATTGCACTCTCACCTCTATGGGTATGCTCGTATATATAGCATCTCTCAACCAATTAGACTAATTGATTATAGTTAGATCCACTAGTTACACAATCTGTTCACAAAAGAGTGCATGCATGCACATTCCTAATATAGTTGCATGCATGTGCATGTGACCGCATGGAAAATTCGTTGGCATGTTTCCAACAAAAGATAGAGCAGATCCAAAAGAATTTTGTAACTTATCATCTCAAAATTAAAGGCAGTACATCCTATTTTGTACTCCTCATAAAAGCGAGTCTTTCCCCCATTGAGAGCATGGCTCATGTGGGGATGGCATAAGGACGCCTAGTCTTGGCTAAACTATTGGGGAATGAAGGTAGAAATCACTATACATAATAAGGATAATATTAAAAACATTCTTATATTTAAATTTAAGGCGGTAAAAAGTTAGAGGGAAAAACAAAATTATGATATTATAAGGAGGTGATCAACCCTAATCTAGAAGATCAGAAGTATCTCTTTGTTTTGATTAGTGTAAAGAAGAAAATCAACATTGTTAAAATAAGAACCAATTCTCACAAGCTCCATAGTGAAACTGGGTGTTGGGCAATTCCCAAAATGTCATGGGATGAAAGGATCTGTCAACTTTGTGACACTAAAAGGATTGCAGATGAAAAGCACTTCCTCTTAGAATGTCCGGTCTATACCCAAATTAGATCTCATTTTCAAAAGATTTGGCAGACTATCAACCTTCTTAACCTTCTAACTCAACAAACTATGGTGATCTTGGAATGCTTCTCTTAATGTTTTTTTTAGCACATAAATAAAGTTATAAAGAAAGTTAAGTAATCTCTTACCTTCTTAAGGTTAGATAGACCAAAATTGGGTCTAAATGAATGCAAATCATCATCATCATCAATTAAAAGTGAAAACAAATTATTCAAATATATATAACCACTTTGCATATAAAATGTTTTGAAATCCCATAGTCTAACTCACTACATATAAAGTGTTTTGAATTTCCTTGTTTAACTTCTTTATTCAGAAACTGTAACACAATTCACTTCACTACATATAAAGTGTTTTTAATTTCCTTGACTAACTTCTTTATTGTGGAATTTAAAAAGGAAAGAGAATAATATGGTCTACCTCTTTTTACCTTTGAAAATGGTGGGATAGAATATTCTCGTTACTTTTCCCTTGGACGGAGACACTATGCGAATCAAAGTCCTTTTAAAGAAATTAAGGTGTGCTCACTTTTAGTGGAAGCACGTGAGAGAATATTAAATGTAGTAATGACATTTTATTCCAATTTTCTTTTAGTAGTTGGATTTGCTTTTAGTAAGAATAATATTATTAGAATATGAAAAATTAAAATGAGTGTTTTTTTTAATCGTATTTCAAATATTAATAAAAAATATTAAAATTTAAAAAGATAGGTTAAATAGATTAGAAATATTAAATATTATATTATGTATGTTTTTTCATAAATATTATTTAACATTAAAAAAGAAAGATGTGAGTTTTTAGTTAAATTATTAAGAAAAAGTGGATGAAAAAGGTCTTTAAATATTATTTTTATAAAAAAATGAATAGAAAATCGTTATATCCTAATGAATTTATTAATTCCAAGTTAGAAGAATAAAATACATCAGACCTAGGATATTTTGGTATGAAATAATATATAAATATGAGATGAATGAAGTAAAAATATGAAAGTCCCCGAGGTGTAGGACAGTCGGTGATGGAGTGTGTTGTTAAGGCACTCTATGATGTTAAAGTCATTGGTTTGAAATCTGTGGGGACAAAAAAATCCAACCATGTTAAGGGTTGGTGTGGCTCACGTCGGGTGCGATCCCCGAGTGATTTTGACGGCTTAGATGCCCCTGAGTCGTGGTTTCTCAGCCACAGGCTAGTCCCGCAGGTCACGGACAAACTAGCAAACAAAAAAAAGAGTAAAAGTATGAAAAAAAAATCTTATTGGAATCATTCTTCATAACAATTGTATTAACAACAACCTCTGTGACTTGTTATTGTTAATCCTTAATAATTAAAGAGATTTCTGAAATTTCATTTCCAATTTTTTTCCCACTCAATGCATTTTTCAAGGAAACCCATCCGTACTTCTCTTCATTTTGAGAATCATACCCAATGTATACTTCATCTTATTTTGAGGATGGTTTCCAAGGTAAACTGAATTCTTTATGGCTCAAGGGTGATCAATATTCAATAATTGGCTCAAGAAGATAACAACTTTCCTTTCAGCCACTCAAGCCACACCCAATTAACCATTTCCAAGTTATTCGATTACAAAAACAATTTAATAAATCAAAAGCAACTAGTTTTACTTTATAAGTTTGATAAACTAAAATTAATTTTATTCAACATCTTCATCATTTTTTTTTAAGATAAAAAGTTATTCTATTTATATTATACAAAAAATGGTACATTCATGCCTGGTTATGGCCTGCCACCACGGAAACCATGACCACAACTAGTTAAAAAATAGTCATAATAGCCAATTCCAATAAGTCTTACAACCATCTAGTAATGATCATATAAAATCATATATATTTCTGATAGTAATGAAAAACATAACATGAAAACCAAAGGAAGGAGAAATAGTTCCATACTAAACATAAAGTAGAGTAAAAATTTCTTAAGTTGGTTGGCCTACAAAGTCAGATGTCTTAGAAAACCCCTATTGAGCTTCAGTTGGAGGTAGGGGATCTTCCTTGATGAAGATGGGGTTGGAATTAGCGCCCTTTGAACCTGGAAATTCTTCATGAGCCTCCATTTCATCATTGTTATTGTCTTGGGGTTGTGAGACCACAATATCAATATCAAAGACAACTTTAAACACAACCTCAAATTTGTTGTCCAACAAATCCAATTCATGGAGGATGGCATGTTGCTAGAGGCCCTTTTCCTCCACTAATTGGGAAATAAAATCCTTGTTCATCCAATACAATTTTATTATTCTAAATATCTTTGTGTCCCTAGTTCAGGAGAAGCCAAGGTCTGGAATCCACCCCCCAAATTCCTCTTGAATTTGTTCATTGGAAATCCTTTTTCTTTTATGCATAATTGAAGTCTCCATTTGGGATATTTCTTCTTTGACTTGAGCAAGGAATCTAGAATGGAAATAGCTAGCTTTTACATTGGCATCCTTCTCATCCCTAGTGATGTAATGGAGAGCTCTCTAGGATGAGAAGTTATGGGTGTTGGTTTTAGACTTTCTACGGGGCAATTTTTTAATTGTTTCCTGGTCCATACCCTTGTTGACTCTTGCCATCTTCAAGTAACCAAATCAATATTGAAGGGAGAATTTGTAGGTAGGGCGAGATACAAAGATAGAAACTAACTATAGCTTCCTAAAGCTAAGGGGGACACGGGTAGCAATGAAGCCACTTCAAATAGAGGGGCTTAAGCTTCCTCGGGAAAGGGAAATTCCACCACCCTAGCGACCGATGATTACAACAAACCCACTTCATTTTCACGTGTCCAAATGTCAAAGGGTTTCCATGTGCCATGTTGTCATAGATTGGAGTGTGTATTGGGAGGTGTGTCAAAGGAGAGAGGAGGGGAATAAAACTTAGGATAAGAAACGAGATGGACTAAGTGTTGGGGAGTTTACAGAATGCGGTATGAATAGAGTTTGCAGGATGCGGAAAAATAGGATTGTGGAGAAATAGGGAAATGTGGAGGTGAATATCTTGCAGGGAGATAGGGAAATTCGGTTGCGGAGAAATAGCTTGTGGAGAGATAGGCCAATACAGAAGTGGAGGAAGCTTTTTGTTTCGCATTGGAGGACTTAGCCTTGAAAATGACTAAGAATTGGAGTATTGCAAAAGATGGGAGTGCGGGGTATTAGAAAAATGACTAAGTGTTGGAGTGTTAAGGGGTACAACTTGAGAAATGCGGAGAGAAAAATTGAGGTTTCGAAATGCGAATGATGTGAGAAAATTGGCAATATCTTGGGCATATGACCTATATTTTTTATTTTGTAAAATGTCAAACGAAGCTAACACATAGGACTATCTAATGAGAGGATGAACAAAAGAAATTTCCTTCTTTTTGGTATCATTTTTTTTTCTTCTCTTTTGTTCAAATGAGAAACCATCCACATTGACCTTGCGTGAAGAAGAACTGCAACACTAAAATTGATTCTGAATTCTTAAAAACTTGTTGGATCTTCATGATTAAAAGGTAAAGGATATCTGGAATTTTCCACATTTCAAAATTTTTGTCTCCATTTGAGAGACATAGGTTCAAGCATGGACCAAAATCACCTAGTTGATGGGTGTCATGAAAACACATCAACACACCAAAGATGCAATTCTCTACACACTTGAGGACAATTTGGTTATGGCTCAAAATATAATGAAACAACAAACTAAATAGCATCACTCAAAACATTATTTTGTAGAAGGGGATCAAATGTTTCTTTTCCTTCAACCCTACAAACAAGCATCACTCAAAGATTAAATCCACCATAAACCAACACAAAAGTTCTATGGACCCTAGAAGATCATCCAATGCATTGGACAAGTGGTCTATAAGCTATCTCCTCCATCCCACTCCAAGATTCATTCACTCTTTCATGTGTCATGTCTAAAAAGGTCATGGGATGGAATTGCAAGGTGTAAACTAGATTACCATAACTTGATGAATGTCATCAATTGTGCTAGTGCACAGTTTGAGAAGTTCTAATCCAGTGAAAATATATGCAGCCAAAAGATGCCACATGGGAACCAACAATGATTCTACAACAATTTCCTCACCTCCAACCTTGAAGAAAACACTTTTTTTGAAGGGGGAGGGCATGTTGGTGTCCTACCCTAACCTCCCTACTTTAGCATATCTAGATGTTATTCAATTGATTTATGTGACCATATTCTTTGGATAAGACCCATTAGATAGTAGTCGATATTTATTTAATATAAAATGGTTATATTTGTTAAGGTCCATTAGGTAGTTGGTACTCATTAATGGTGGAACCTGAAGTAGTTAAGGTTTTTCTATTAAGAATCTATTTAAAGAGCTAGGAGGCTATGGAATGTTTTATCGAGTATTGTTGTATTTGGAGCTTTGCTCAATGGAAGGTGGCCCCACCTTAAGATGCAAGTGAACAATGCTTTATTTCTTTTGATTGTCATAATAAAAGGGTATATTTCACATATTTCATATTTTTTGTCTCTTGTATTTGATTTATTCATTTGTAAACTATATATACCTAGTTTTTGTTTCAATTCTGGGGGTTAAGGAACACTACATTAAGACTGAAATGAAAGAAGCTAAATCAAATAATACACTGACCACATAATGAACATAAGATGTACCTTGGGAAACCCAATATAGGAAAAACATGGCTAAAACATGAGGACTATGCCTTGCTCTTTTCTTCTAAGTTATGAAATGAAAATACAAAGAAAGATAACTCACTATGGAGTTCCCATGGACACAATAGCCTATATGACTATTACACTATATTGTACTTCCTCAATTCTACTCCAGTATCCCACTCCCTTTCTTTGCTAAACTATGAAACAATAAACAATACAATAAGAATAGAACCCCTTCCTATCCTAGTGGTTCATTATTTAACAATCTCTTGATAGCCATCTTGGGTAAGGGTTAGGTTTTTTGCATGCCTCAACTCCCCGATTAGGTTTAAGGTTTTGGATGCTCTAGAATCTTCTTGAAAATCCACATGTGTGAGTAATGGGAGTTGACGTGGCATCCACTTGGTACCATTGTGGTAAATAGGATAGGTCAACTTGTGTGAGGCATAACTTTGTCATATGAAATTTGATTGAGGTAATGTTTGTGTCATTGGAAAGCTCTCGATGTGTAGAACAAATCCAAGAAGCTATAACTTTGTTCACAAATTTTTTATCCCAAAAATACCATATATACACCAAACAGACTCTAGAAGTTTTTGGACCCTAAATCACCAAAATGTGACCTGCCCCTAAAATGAGCCCTACAATATAATAGCTCCAATTGATCCCGTGAGAAAGTACTAAAATTGATGAAAAATTATATAGTGGTCCATTTCAAATAATTATGTTTGAGGATATGCATTGAGAATATCTTTAGCCTTAGAAGAAATCTAACTTTAGGATGAACTTTTCTGAAGGAATGTATAGGCAATGGCCCATTGTTCTTCCTTGTTTTTCCTTGGAGACTTGAACTAGTAGATGTGTATGAGATTGTATAAATAAGCAATTCACACTTATGATATTGACTAGGCATTGATTGATATGATACATTTTGATTGTTATGGTTTGATTATGAATGGTTATACACATGCAACCTTAATAGAAGCATGATGAATAGATTGTAAAATGTGGATCGTTTCCATGCACATAGCTGATATGTTTTATCCGAAATTGTGGTGTTAACGTATGCATTAATTAGTGTTGAGTAATTGAATTTTTTATGAATGAATAATGGGGACATGGCATTTTCATGTTACTTGAAATGATATATTCAATACAAGCTCATTGTTGTGTGATATGTTGTTATCATGAGATGATTGGATAATAGTTTCGGGCTAGAGTGCTAATGACAATGTGTACCTTGTGGGATTATGTACCCATGAAGGATTCCCACTAGGATTTACAAATTATGGGTTGAGGATAGAATATTACTCTAATCAAACTTATACCAATTACTCTAGACTTGTATGTAGTTCACTGGACCTAAGATCCTTTCATATGCCTAGGGTCATAGAGCCTTGTGAGATGATGAAATTTGAGTAGGTCCTCATAGTAGTGTTGCAACTTTCATTAAAATCCACCCATGTGATGAGTTGTAACACCATCCCATTACAAGTGACATATAAGGACTAGTCTCAATAGAGGGACCCATGCCATGGAAAGAATGATTTTTTTACCACCAAGAGTTGAAAATCAGGGGCAATGAATGATAGAGAATGGTTGGTTATCAATTGGTGGATTGTGTGTGATTGTTTGATTACATTCCTTATATGAATATTGTTGATCCTATGTGACTTTAATTTTATTTTCTACACAAGCATTCTACTTTATGAATACCATATAGTCTAGGATTGATTGATTGTTCATTATTAAAACACTTGAGAACATACCTATGATAGTTACACAGGAGTGTCATCAAACATAAAGTTAAATATGTAGATAAATATTGGATTGTTAAGAGGCATTGCTTGTATAATTATTTGGTGGATGATTGAGTATGATTGATTAGTGTAAATGTACAATTATTAAGTAAATGAAATACTAATTTTAAAATCCTAGATAATAATACTTTGGAATTGTGTGTGTGTGTGTGTGTAACATTAAATAATAGTAAATATAATGAAATTTTAGATACATAATAAAGGATTAGCTTGTTGTATGAAAACTAGATTAATTAATTTTCATGGTGATTACCACATGATTGCTTTGGTGATTACCGATGGTTAGGGAGACTAGTTAGTGGTCTTTTGTTGACAATTTTTTTGGTGGAAAATTTTCTATCTGTTGGTTTTGGGGAATAATAGTGGGTGTAGTCTATAAAAATTATGGTTTTATTTTCCATATATGGGTGATGGTATGTTGATGACTAATTGAAAGACCTTGTGACTAGTTAACTATTGTTGTGGAAGTTGTTGATTGGATTAAGAGGAGATGAATAAGCCAAGGAATAGCACTATAATGAGGAATTGATCTAAATTAGAAGTTTGATAGAGAGGTTGGTATAATTTTGGTGAGAGTGAGCTTGGGGACCTCAGCCTTAAGGTTGAGAGGTTTGGTTGGGTGAATAATTTTTTGTCCTCCAATAGTTGTTGAAGTTCCACTAAAGCACCTATGGCTATACTTACATATAGAATTTGATATCTTCTAGTATAGGTATCTCTATGTCCTAAAATCCTTCATTATTATGATAATTAGTAAAGTTGTAATGTAAACTATAACCAACAAGTTGTTTATTATGGAAAAAATGCTTGTTGAATTGGGATATGAAATATTGTAAGAATGGATAGTGCTATGATTACATTAAATTAAGAAGTTCATTCCAACCCCTTTAATTATGACCGAATAAAATTTAGAAATACAAATTGTTTTTAAAAGAAAATTCATAGTAAATTAATAACATGTTTGAATCTCATTATAGATTCTTTGGACATTTTACTTCAAATTGTAATTGCTTCTTTGTTCATTGTTGAGTAGTTGTTTCAACTCTTTTCCCGGGTCATTCAATTGTTTTTCCTTGCCTTAAAATTACATTTAATCAATGATAGAAATAATCATAAGTTATGTTTAAATAAATATATGGAAAACAAATAAACTTACAACTCTTACAAATTAGAACCATTGAGACTATTTCAGAGTAGATGCCTTACACAATGTGTTTGAATGTGCCATTTTTTCTTCTATTTTAAGATTTTATTAGTATTACTTATGTTGAATAGGTTTATCAATCTCTTCACAAATTGGCGAAAAAAAATTACTCACTTTGAAGCCTTGGGAAAATTGCATTGGGTGTTGAAGGTATTCAATTCATGGACGTCTTGATTGTTTGTCCTTCACATGGGATTCTTATAGTTTAGTTTGGTGAAATAGATTGTTCTATGTTTTCAAACTACTTTGTGCTCTTATATTGGTATACATTTGGGGACCATAAATTTTTGGGCATTCTATAGGTAATTTGTGCTCTAGTCTCTATTCACTTGGTGCTTCCACAAGTTTTGCAGTCTCATGTAACCAACTCAAATAATGGATTATTGCAAATGTTTTATTTGGTAAAAGTTTTGTTGAAAAGTGATTGGCATTTATTAGTAAAGGAACACATCCAACCCTCCTTACAATAGTGGTGGACTATCATTCATACAAGAACAAGATCCCAATGATAGATATGTTATAGAGTGTTGATGTTTGTAGCATCGGACATGTACTTATGCAAAGGTCTAAGTGTCAAGACATGTGGAAGTCGTCCAAAGCCTTCAACCTTAGTAATTTACTTTAATTAAAAGAATTATTAAAGTAAAGTGTTTTTTATAATTAAAGTGAGTTTAATTTAATGAAATGTTAAAGTTAAAGTTATTAGCGTTAGTAAATTAAATGAATCTTAGTCATTGATATCAAGTGAAGTGAGATCTAATATCAACCATCAATCACTTTGGAGATTAGGGTTATGTTTGATTCAGTCATAACTCAAGATTATGAAAGCAAGGATAGGTGAAGGAGAAAGACATCCACTTGAAGCTAAAAGAAGGACTTTTGCTCAAGTTCTTGAGTCACGAAGGATTGTGACTCAAGGGGATCTCAGCAAGGGTGAAGAAGGACTTCAATCTAGATATCAAATCCAAAGGAGGAAAGTGCAAGTAGTGTAGCAAGAAGAGAAAATCCACCATCTAGAAATCGAAGGATGTATTTCTGGGTAGTCCAACAGTAGGTTGCAGGTCAGGCAGAGCGGTCCTACAGCAGCAAGGTGCACAACAGTGAAGTTGTATGTGTCGTACAAGTAATATTGGGCACATGTGTATGCGTCGTATAGGTCATACAAGGCACATACATAGGTGTCGTACAGTGTGTGTATGTACCTGCAAAAAAGACTGGATGGGCATGCACGTATGCGTAGCACAGGATAGAAATGGTGCATATGGATCGTACAAGGTCGTATAGGGATAGTGCATCAGAGGGTTTATTCATGGCCTGAGTTGTTGGGTTTGGTGTAATTTGTATTTTTCCTCGATGGGTTGTTTTTCTAGCTAGGGAGCCCCTCTAAGATTGGATTCATTATTAATGAAAACATTATTTGAAGGGAAATATTTTTGTGCATTGTGTGAAGTTTGGTTTCCATATTTTTCTTCCGTTGTTTTATTTCCAACCAATACATTTCATTTTGCGTGTTGTAATTTAATTATTAGCAAGGAAAAACACAAGGTAATAATTTATCTAGGTGTTGGGGATAGTGAGATTTTTCAACATGGTATCAAAGCAAGCTAGGACTCTGAATGGGAAGCCAATTTCCAACAGATTTGAAACCTTATTACTAAGGGTTTTGTGGGTGCTTGAAGGATTGAGCATGAATTTTTCATGAAGGACAAAGGGTATGTTTGTGGGTTATAGTGAGACTTCAAAGGCTTATAGGATCTTCATTCCAACATAGAGGAAGACAATTGTGAGAAGAGAAGTTAAGTTTGAAGAGAGATTGTCTTCTAGGAAGTGACATGACCCACTACAAGTGACAAATAACAAGGAGCAGGAGGCTCTAGAGGATGAGCATCACTCAACAACTTCTAGTTTAGGGAGTCAACCTTCAAGTGGGGAGGAGGAGTTAGCCCCTTCATCCAGCTCTATCAAGAGGACCTAGATGGTTCATGAATACATTGAGAGATGTTGAAGAGCATGTTGAGGCCCCTAGGAGCATATTCAGGGAGAGCGAGCCTCTAAAGAAGTTTCCAAACTTCGTGGCATTAATGATTAGCATCAATGATTTCGAGTCTTCTAGTGTTCAGGAAGCAACAGAACAATAGGTTTAATGGGATTCCATGGTGTAGGATGATGTCTGAGAAATTGTGTTAGGATCGGAGGGACAACTAGTTCTAGGTGGCTCTTCCAAAAGTACCTTCATCGCTAAGAGGGAGTGTTGATGTTTATAGCATTGGACGAGTACTTCTGCACATGACTAAGTGTCTAGATGTGTGAAATTCGTTCAAATACTTACACATTATTAATTTAATTTAAATAAAGGAATTATTAAAGTAAAGTGCTTTTTGTAATTAAAGTGAGTTTAATTTAATGAAATGTTAAAGTTATTAGCATTAGTGAATTAAATTAATCTTAGCCATTGATCTCAAGTGAGGTGAGATCTAATCTCAACCGTCAATCACTTTGGATATTAGGGTTATGTTTGATTTGGTAATAACTCAATATTATAAAAGAAAGGCTAGGTGAAGGAAAAAGAAATCCACTTAAAGAGCAAAGAAGGACCTTTGCTCAAGTGCTTGAGTCACGCAAGACTGTGACTCAGGGGGATCTCAGGAAGGGTGAAGAAGGACTTTCATATAAAGATCAAGTCCAAAGGAGGAAAGTGCAAGTAGTACAACAAGAGGATAAAACCCAACAACCAAAAATCGAAGGATAAATTTCTGGGTAGTCCAGTAGCAGTTTGCAGGATAAGTAGAGAGGTCGTACAACGGAAAGGTGAAAAATAGTGAAGTTGTATGTGTTGTACATGTAGTATTAGGTGCATGTGTATGCATCGTATAGGTTGTACAACACACATACGTATGTGCTATAAAGGTCGCACAACGCATGTATGAATGCAAAGTTAGACTGGTTGGGTGCGTACGTATGTGCAACACAGGATGGATAGGGAACATACAGATCGTAAAGGGTCGTCCAGGGATAGTGTAGCAAAGGGTTTCTTCAGGACTTGATTTGCTAGGTTTGCAGTAATTTGTATTTTTCATCAGTGGGATGTTTTCCCAGTTTGGGAGCCCTTGTAAGATTGGTTTCATTATTAATGAAAATTTGATTTGATGGGAAATATTTTCGTGTGTTGTGTGAAGTTTGGTTTCCATATTTTTCTTCCGTTATTTTATTTCCAGCCAGTATATTTTATTATGTGTGTTGTAATTTATTTATCAGCAAGGAAAAACATAGGGTAGCAATTTATTTAGGTGTTGGGATAGTGAGATTTTTCAACAATGGATTATTGCTAAGGTTTTATTTGGTAAAATTTTGGTTGAAAAGTGATTGGAATTTATTAGTAAAAGAACACATCCAACCCTCCTTACAATAGTGGTGGACTATCATTCATATGATAAAAATACCC
>ML820876.1:75914-102860 GCA_009831015.1 Picea engelmannii
AGGGAGAATTACAATAGCCAATCTCAAGCATACAACCATCCTCTCCTCACACACACTCTGCTCTCTACACACATTGCACTCTCACCTCTATGGGTATGCTCGTATATATAGCATCTCTCAACCAATTAGACTAATTGATTATAGTTAGATCCACTAGTTACACAATCTGTTCACAAAAGAGTGCATGCATGCACATTCCTAATATAGTTGCATGCATGTGCATGTGACCGCATGGAAAATTCGTTGGCATGTTTCCAACAAAAGATAGAGCAGATCCAAAAGAATTTTGTAACTTATCATCTCAAAATTAAAGGCAGTACATCCTATTTTGTACTCCTCATAAAAGCGAGTCTTTCCCCCATTGAGAGCATGGCTCATGTGGGGATGGCATAAGGACGCCTAGTCTTGGCTAAACTATTGGGGAATGAAGGTAGAAATCACTATACATAATAAGGATAATATTAAAAACATTCTTATATTTAAATTTAAGGCGGTAAAAAGTTAGAGGGAAAAACAAAATTATGATATTATAAGGAGGTGATCAACCCTAATCTAGAAGATCAGAAGTATCTCTTTGTTTTGATTAGTGTAAAGAAGAAAATCAACATTGTTAAAATAAGAACCAATTCTCACAAGCTCCATAGTGAAACTGGGTGTTGGGCAATTCCCAAAATGTCATGGGATGAAAGGATCTGTCAACTTTGTGACACTAAAAGGATTGCAGATGAAAAGCACTTCCTCTTAGAATGTCCGGTCTATACCCAAATTAGATCTCATTTTCAAAAGATTTGGCAGACTATCAACCTTCTTAACCTTCTAACTCAACAAACTATGGTGATCTTGGAATGCTTCTCTTAATGTTTTTTTTAGCACATAAATAAAGTTATAAAGAAAGTTAAGTAATCTCTTACCTTCTTAAGGTTAGATAGACCAAAATTGGGTCTAAATGAATGCAAATCATCATCATCATCAATTAAAAGTGAAAACAAATTATTCAAATATATATAACCACTTTGCATATAAAATGTTTTGAAATCCCATAGTCTAACTCACTACATATAAAGTGTTTTGAATTTCCTTGTTTAACTTCTTTATTCAGAAACTGTAACACAATTCACTTCACTACATATAAAGTGTTTTTAATTTCCTTGACTAACTTCTTTATTGTGGAATTTAAAAAGGAAAGAGAATAATATGGTCTACCTCTTTTTACCTTTGAAAATGGTGGGATAGAATATTCTCGTTACTTTTCCCTTGGACGGAGACACTATGCGAATCAAAGTCCTTTTAAAGAAATTAAGGTGTGCTCACTTTTAGTGGAAGCACGTGAGAGAATATTAAATGTAGTAATGACATTTTATTCCAATTTTCTTTTAGTAGTTGGATTTGCTTTTAGTAAGAATAATATTATTAGAATATGAAAAATTAAAATGAGTGTTTTTTTTAATCGTATTTCAAATATTAATAAAAAATATTAAAATTTAAAAAGATAGGTTAAATAGATTAGAAATATTAAATATTATATTATGTATGTTTTTTCATAAATATTATTTAACATTAAAAAAGAAAGATGTGAGTTTTTAGTTAAATTATTAAGAAAAAGTGGATGAAAAAGGTCTTTAAATATTATTTTTATAAAAAAATGAATAGAAAATCGTTATATCCTAATGAATTTATTAATTCCAAGTTAGAAGAATAAAATACATCAGACCTAGGATATTTTGGTATGAAATAATATATAAATATGAGATGAATGAAGTAAAAATATGAAAGTCCCCGAGGTGTAGGACAGTCGGTGATGGAGTGTGTTGTTAAGGCACTCTATGATGTTAAAGTCATTGGTTTGAAATCTGTGGGGACAAAAAAATCCAACCATGTTAAGGGTTGGTGTGGCTCACGTCGGGTGCGATCCCCGAGTGATTTTGACGGCTTAGATGCCCCTGAGTCGTGGTTTCTCAGCCACAGGCTAGTCCCGCAGGTCACGGACAAACTAGCAAACAAAAAAAAGAGTAAAAGTATGAAAAAAAAATCTTATTGGAATCATTCTTCATAACAATTGTATTAACAACAACCTCTGTGACTTGTTATTGTTAATCCTTAATAATTAAAGAGATTTCTGAAATTTCATTTCCAATTTTTTTCCCACTCAATGCATTTTTCAAGGAAACCCATCCGTACTTCTCTTCATTTTGAGAATCATACCCAATGTATACTTCATCTTATTTTGAGGATGGTTTCCAAGGTAAACTGAATTCTTTATGGCTCAAGGGTGATCAATATTCAATAATTGGCTCAAGAAGATAACAACTTTCCTTTCAGCCACTCAAGCCACACCCAATTAACCATTTCCAAGTTATTCGATTACAAAAACAATTTAATAAATCAAAAGCAACTAGTTTTACTTTATAAGTTTGATAAACTAAAATTAATTTTATTCAACATCTTCATCATTTTTTTTTAAGATAAAAAGTTATTCTATTTATATTATACAAAAAATGGTACATTCATGCCTGGTTATGGCCTGCCACCACGGAAACCATGACCACAACTAGTTAAAAAATAGTCATAATAGCCAATTCCAATAAGTCTTACAACCATCTAGTAATGATCATATAAAATCATATATATTTCTGATAGTAATGAAAAACATAACATGAAAACCAAAGGAAGGAGAAATAGTTCCATACTAAACATAAAGTAGAGTAAAAATTTCTTAAGTTGGTTGGCCTACAAAGTCAGATGTCTTAGAAAACCCCTATTGAGCTTCAGTTGGAGGTAGGGGATCTTCCTTGATGAAGATGGGGTTGGAATTAGCGCCCTTTGAACCTGGAAATTCTTCATGAGCCTCCATTTCATCATTGTTATTGTCTTGGGGTTGTGAGACCACAATATCAATATCAAAGACAACTTTAAACACAACCTCAAATTTGTTGTCCAACAAATCCAATTCATGGAGGATGGCATGTTGCTAGAGGCCCTTTTCCTCCACTAATTGGGAAATAAAATCCTTGTTCATCCAATACAATTTTATTATTCTAAATATCTTTGTGTCCCTAGTTCAGGAGAAGCCAAGGTCTGGAATCCACCCCCCAAATTCCTCTTGAATTTGTTCATTGGAAATCCTTTTTCTTTTATGCATAATTGAAGTCTCCATTTGGGATATTTCTTCTTTGACTTGAGCAAGGAATCTAGAATGGAAATAGCTAGCTTTTACATTGGCATCCTTCTCATCCCTAGTGATGTAATGGAGAGCTCTCTAGGATGAGAAGTTATGGGTGTTGGTTTTAGACTTTCTACGGGGCAATTTTTTAATTGTTTCCTGGTCCATACCCTTGTTGACTCTTGCCATCTTCAAGTAACCAAATCAATATTGAAGGGAGAATTTGTAGGTAGGGCGAGATACAAAGATAGAAACTAACTATAGCTTCCTAAAGCTAAGGGGGACACGGGTAGCAATGAAGCCACTTCAAATAGAGGGGCTTAAGCTTCCTCGGGAAAGGGAAATTCCACCACCCTAGCGACCGATGATTACAACAAACCCACTTCATTTTCACGTGTCCAAATGTCAAAGGGTTTCCATGTGCCATGTTGTCATAGATTGGAGTGTGTATTGGGAGGTGTGTCAAAGGAGAGAGGAGGGGAATAAAACTTAGGATAAGAAACGAGATGGACTAAGTGTTGGGGAGTTTACAGAATGCGGTATGAATAGAGTTTGCAGGATGCGGAAAAATAGGATTGTGGAGAAATAGGGAAATGTGGAGGTGAATATCTTGCAGGGAGATAGGGAAATTCGGTTGCGGAGAAATAGCTTGTGGAGAGATAGGCCAATACAGAAGTGGAGGAAGCTTTTTGTTTCGCATTGGAGGACTTAGCCTTGAAAATGACTAAGAATTGGAGTATTGCAAAAGATGGGAGTGCGGGGTATTAGAAAAATGACTAAGTGTTGGAGTGTTAAGGGGTACAACTTGAGAAATGCGGAGAGAAAAATTGAGGTTTCGAAATGCGAATGATGTGAGAAAATTGGCAATATCTTGGGCATATGACCTATATTTTTTATTTTGTAAAATGTCAAACGAAGCTAACACATAGGACTATCTAATGAGAGGATGAACAAAAGAAATTTCCTTCTTTTTGGTATCATTTTTTTTTCTTCTCTTTTGTTCAAATGAGAAACCATCCACATTGACCTTGCGTGAAGAAGAACTGCAACACTAAAATTGATTCTGAATTCTTAAAAACTTGTTGGATCTTCATGATTAAAAGGTAAAGGATATCTGGAATTTTCCACATTTCAAAATTTTTGTCTCCATTTGAGAGACATAGGTTCAAGCATGGACCAAAATCACCTAGTTGATGGGTGTCATGAAAACACATCAACACACCAAAGATGCAATTCTCTACACACTTGAGGACAATTTGGTTATGGCTCAAAATATAATGAAACAACAAACTAAATAGCATCACTCAAAACATTATTTTGTAGAAGGGGATCAAATGTTTCTTTTCCTTCAACCCTACAAACAAGCATCACTCAAAGATTAAATCCACCATAAACCAACACAAAAGTTCTATGGACCCTAGAAGATCATCCAATGCATTGGACAAGTGGTCTATAAGCTATCTCCTCCATCCCACTCCAAGATTCATTCACTCTTTCATGTGTCATGTCTAAAAAGGTCATGGGATGGAATTGCAAGGTGTAAACTAGATTACCATAACTTGATGAATGTCATCAATTGTGCTAGTGCACAGTTTGAGAAGTTCTAATCCAGTGAAAATATATGCAGCCAAAAGATGCCACATGGGAACCAACAATGATTCTACAACAATTTCCTCACCTCCAACCTTGAAGAAAACACTTTTTTTGAAGGGGGAGGGCATGTTGGTGTCCTACCCTAACCTCCCTACTTTAGCATATCTAGATGTTATTCAATTGATTTATGTGACCATATTCTTTGGATAAGACCCATTAGATAGTAGTCGATATTTATTTAATATAAAATGGTTATATTTGTTAAGGTCCATTAGGTAGTTGGTACTCATTAATGGTGGAACCTGAAGTAGTTAAGGTTTTTCTATTAAGAATCTATTTAAAGAGCTAGGAGGCTATGGAATGTTTTATCGAGTATTGTTGTATTTGGAGCTTTGCTCAATGGAAGGTGGCCCCACCTTAAGATGCAAGTGAACAATGCTTTATTTCTTTTGATTGTCATAATAAAAGGGTATATTTCACATATTTCATATTTTTTGTCTCTTGTATTTGATTTATTCATTTGTAAACTATATATACCTAGTTTTTGTTTCAATTCTGGGGGTTAAGGAACACTACATTAAGACTGAAATGAAAGAAGCTAAATCAAATAATACACTGACCACATAATGAACATAAGATGTACCTTGGGAAACCCAATATAGGAAAAACATGGCTAAAACATGAGGACTATGCCTTGCTCTTTTCTTCTAAGTTATGAAATGAAAATACAAAGAAAGATAACTCACTATGGAGTTCCCATGGACACAATAGCCTATATGACTATTACACTATATTGTACTTCCTCAATTCTACTCCAGTATCCCACTCCCTTTCTTTGCTAAACTATGAAACAATAAACAATACAATAAGAATAGAACCCCTTCCTATCCTAGTGGTTCATTATTTAACAATCTCTTGATAGCCATCTTGGGTAAGGGTTAGGTTTTTTGCATGCCTCAACTCCCCGATTAGGTTTAAGGTTTTGGATGCTCTAGAATCTTCTTGAAAATCCACATGTGTGAGTAATGGGAGTTGACGTGGCATCCACTTGGTACCATTGTGGTAAATAGGATAGGTCAACTTGTGTGAGGCATAACTTTGTCATATGAAATTTGATTGAGGTAATGTTTGTGTCATTGGAAAGCTCTCGATGTGTAGAACAAATCCAAGAAGCTATAACTTTGTTCACAAATTTTTTATCCCAAAAATACCATATATACACCAAACAGACTCTAGAAGTTTTTGGACCCTAAATCACCAAAATGTGACCTGCCCCTAAAATGAGCCCTACAATATAATAGCTCCAATTGATCCCGTGAGAAAGTACTAAAATTGATGAAAAATTATATAGTGGTCCATTTCAAATAATTATGTTTGAGGATATGCATTGAGAATATCTTTAGCCTTAGAAGAAATCTAACTTTAGGATGAACTTTTCTGAAGGAATGTATAGGCAATGGCCCATTGTTCTTCCTTGTTTTTCCTTGGAGACTTGAACTAGTAGATGTGTATGAGATTGTATAAATAAGCAATTCACACTTATGATATTGACTAGGCATTGATTGATATGATACATTTTGATTGTTATGGTTTGATTATGAATGGTTATACACATGCAACCTTAATAGAAGCATGATGAATAGATTGTAAAATGTGGATCGTTTCCATGCACATAGCTGATATGTTTTATCCGAAATTGTGGTGTTAACGTATGCATTAATTAGTGTTGAGTAATTGAATTTTTTATGAATGAATAATGGGGACATGGCATTTTCATGTTACTTGAAATGATATATTCAATACAAGCTCATTGTTGTGTGATATGTTGTTATCATGAGATGATTGGATAATAGTTTCGGGCTAGAGTGCTAATGACAATGTGTACCTTGTGGGATTATGTACCCATGAAGGATTCCCACTAGGATTTACAAATTATGGGTTGAGGATAGAATATTACTCTAATCAAACTTATACCAATTACTCTAGACTTGTATGTAGTTCACTGGACCTAAGATCCTTTCATATGCCTAGGGTCATAGAGCCTTGTGAGATGATGAAATTTGAGTAGGTCCTCATAGTAGTGTTGCAACTTTCATTAAAATCCACCCATGTGATGAGTTGTAACACCATCCCATTACAAGTGACATATAAGGACTAGTCTCAATAGAGGGACCCATGCCATGGAAAGAATGATTTTTTTACCACCAAGAGTTGAAAATCAGGGGCAATGAATGATAGAGAATGGTTGGTTATCAATTGGTGGATTGTGTGTGATTGTTTGATTACATTCCTTATATGAATATTGTTGATCCTATGTGACTTTAATTTTATTTTCTACACAAGCATTCTACTTTATGAATACCATATAGTCTAGGATTGATTGATTGTTCATTATTAAAACACTTGAGAACATACCTATGATAGTTACACAGGAGTGTCATCAAACATAAAGTTAAATATGTAGATAAATATTGGATTGTTAAGAGGCATTGCTTGTATAATTATTTGGTGGATGATTGAGTATGATTGATTAGTGTAAATGTACAATTATTAAGTAAATGAAATACTAATTTTAAAATCCTAGATAATAATACTTTGGAATTGTGTGTGTGTGTGTGTGTAACATTAAATAATAGTAAATATAATGAAATTTTAGATACATAATAAAGGATTAGCTTGTTGTATGAAAACTAGATTAATTAATTTTCATGGTGATTACCACATGATTGCTTTGGTGATTACCGATGGTTAGGGAGACTAGTTAGTGGTCTTTTGTTGACAATTTTTTTGGTGGAAAATTTTCTATCTGTTGGTTTTGGGGAATAATAGTGGGTGTAGTCTATAAAAATTATGGTTTTATTTTCCATATATGGGTGATGGTATGTTGATGACTAATTGAAAGACCTTGTGACTAGTTAACTATTGTTGTGGAAGTTGTTGATTGGATTAAGAGGAGATGAATAAGCCAAGGAATAGCACTATAATGAGGAATTGATCTAAATTAGAAGTTTGATAGAGAGGTTGGTATAATTTTGGTGAGAGTGAGCTTGGGGACCTCAGCCTTAAGGTTGAGAGGTTTGGTTGGGTGAATAATTTTTTGTCCTCCAATAGTTGTTGAAGTTCCACTAAAGCACCTATGGCTATACTTACATATAGAATTTGATATCTTCTAGTATAGGTATCTCTATGTCCTAAAATCCTTCATTATTATGATAATTAGTAAAGTTGTAATGTAAACTATAACCAACAAGTTGTTTATTATGGAAAAAATGCTTGTTGAATTGGGATATGAAATATTGTAAGAATGGATAGTGCTATGATTACATTAAATTAAGAAGTTCATTCCAACCCCTTTAATTATGACCGAATAAAATTTAGAAATACAAATTGTTTTTAAAAGAAAATTCATAGTAAATTAATAACATGTTTGAATCTCATTATAGATTCTTTGGACATTTTACTTCAAATTGTAATTGCTTCTTTGTTCATTGTTGAGTAGTTGTTTCAACTCTTTTCCCGGGTCATTCAATTGTTTTTCCTTGCCTTAAAATTACATTTAATCAATGATAGAAATAATCATAAGTTATGTTTAAATAAATATATGGAAAACAAATAAACTTACAACTCTTACAAATTAGAACCATTGAGACTATTTCAGAGTAGATGCCTTACACAATGTGTTTGAATGTGCCATTTTTTCTTCTATTTTAAGATTTTATTAGTATTACTTATGTTGAATAGGTTTATCAATCTCTTCACAAATTGGCGAAAAAAAATTACTCACTTTGAAGCCTTGGGAAAATTGCATTGGGTGTTGAAGGTATTCAATTCATGGACGTCTTGATTGTTTGTCCTTCACATGGGATTCTTATAGTTTAGTTTGGTGAAATAGATTGTTCTATGTTTTCAAACTACTTTGTGCTCTTATATTGGTATACATTTGGGGACCATAAATTTTTGGGCATTCTATAGGTAATTTGTGCTCTAGTCTCTATTCACTTGGTGCTTCCACAAGTTTTGCAGTCTCATGTAACCAACTCAAATAATGGATTATTGCAAATGTTTTATTTGGTAAAAGTTTTGTTGAAAAGTGATTGGCATTTATTAGTAAAGGAACACATCCAACCCTCCTTACAATAGTGGTGGACTATCATTCATACAAGAACAAGATCCCAATGATAGATATGTTATAGAGTGTTGATGTTTGTAGCATCGGACATGTACTTATGCAAAGGTCTAAGTGTCAAGACATGTGGAAGTCGTCCAAAGCCTTCAACCTTAGTAATTTACTTTAATTAAAAGAATTATTAAAGTAAAGTGTTTTTTATAATTAAAGTGAGTTTAATTTAATGAAATGTTAAAGTTAAAGTTATTAGCGTTAGTAAATTAAATGAATCTTAGTCATTGATATCAAGTGAAGTGAGATCTAATATCAACCATCAATCACTTTGGAGATTAGGGTTATGTTTGATTCAGTCATAACTCAAGATTATGAAAGCAAGGATAGGTGAAGGAGAAAGACATCCACTTGAAGCTAAAAGAAGGACTTTTGCTCAAGTTCTTGAGTCACGAAGGATTGTGACTCAAGGGGATCTCAGCAAGGGTGAAGAAGGACTTCAATCTAGATATCAAATCCAAAGGAGGAAAGTGCAAGTAGTGTAGCAAGAAGAGAAAATCCACCATCTAGAAATCGAAGGATGTATTTCTGGGTAGTCCAACAGTAGGTTGCAGGTCAGGCAGAGCGGTCCTACAGCAGCAAGGTGCACAACAGTGAAGTTGTATGTGTCGTACAAGTAATATTGGGCACATGTGTATGCGTCGTATAGGTCATACAAGGCACATACATAGGTGTCGTACAGTGTGTGTATGTACCTGCAAAAAAGACTGGATGGGCATGCACGTATGCGTAGCACAGGATAGAAATGGTGCATATGGATCGTACAAGGTCGTATAGGGATAGTGCATCAGAGGGTTTATTCATGGCCTGAGTTGTTGGGTTTGGTGTAATTTGTATTTTTCCTCGATGGGTTGTTTTTCTAGCTAGGGAGCCCCTCTAAGATTGGATTCATTATTAATGAAAACATTATTTGAAGGGAAATATTTTTGTGCATTGTGTGAAGTTTGGTTTCCATATTTTTCTTCCGTTGTTTTATTTCCAACCAATACATTTCATTTTGCGTGTTGTAATTTAATTATTAGCAAGGAAAAACACAAGGTAATAATTTATCTAGGTGTTGGGGATAGTGAGATTTTTCAACATGGTATCAAAGCAAGCTAGGACTCTGAATGGGAAGCCAATTTCCAACAGATTTGAAACCTTATTACTAAGGGTTTTGTGGGTGCTTGAAGGATTGAGCATGAATTTTTCATGAAGGACAAAGGGTATGTTTGTGGGTTATAGTGAGACTTCAAAGGCTTATAGGATCTTCATTCCAACATAGAGGAAGACAATTGTGAGAAGAGAAGTTAAGTTTGAAGAGAGATTGTCTTCTAGGAAGTGACATGACCCACTACAAGTGACAAATAACAAGGAGCAGGAGGCTCTAGAGGATGAGCATCACTCAACAACTTCTAGTTTAGGGAGTCAACCTTCAAGTGGGGAGGAGGAGTTAGCCCCTTCATCCAGCTCTATCAAGAGGACCTAGATGGTTCATGAATACATTGAGAGATGTTGAAGAGCATGTTGAGGCCCCTAGGAGCATATTCAGGGAGAGCGAGCCTCTAAAGAAGTTTCCAAACTTCGTGGCATTAATGATTAGCATCAATGATTTCGAGTCTTCTAGTGTTCAGGAAGCAACAGAACAATAGGTTTAATGGGATTCCATGGTGTAGGATGATGTCTGAGAAATTGTGTTAGGATCGGAGGGACAACTAGTTCTAGGTGGCTCTTCCAAAAGTACCTTCATCGCTAAGAGGGAGTGTTGATGTTTATAGCATTGGACGAGTACTTCTGCACATGACTAAGTGTCTAGATGTGTGAAATTCGTTCAAATACTTACACATTATTAATTTAATTTAAATAAAGGAATTATTAAAGTAAAGTGCTTTTTGTAATTAAAGTGAGTTTAATTTAATGAAATGTTAAAGTTATTAGCATTAGTGAATTAAATTAATCTTAGCCATTGATCTCAAGTGAGGTGAGATCTAATCTCAACCGTCAATCACTTTGGATATTAGGGTTATGTTTGATTTGGTAATAACTCAATATTATAAAAGAAAGGCTAGGTGAAGGAAAAAGAAATCCACTTAAAGAGCAAAGAAGGACCTTTGCTCAAGTGCTTGAGTCACGCAAGACTGTGACTCAGGGGGATCTCAGGAAGGGTGAAGAAGGACTTTCATATAAAGATCAAGTCCAAAGGAGGAAAGTGCAAGTAGTACAACAAGAGGATAAAACCCAACAACCAAAAATCGAAGGATAAATTTCTGGGTAGTCCAGTAGCAGTTTGCAGGATAAGTAGAGAGGTCGTACAACGGAAAGGTGAAAAATAGTGAAGTTGTATGTGTTGTACATGTAGTATTAGGTGCATGTGTATGCATCGTATAGGTTGTACAACACACATACGTATGTGCTATAAAGGTCGCACAACGCATGTATGAATGCAAAGTTAGACTGGTTGGGTGCGTACGTATGTGCAACACAGGATGGATAGGGAACATACAGATCGTAAAGGGTCGTCCAGGGATAGTGTAGCAAAGGGTTTCTTCAGGACTTGATTTGCTAGGTTTGCAGTAATTTGTATTTTTCATCAGTGGGATGTTTTCCCAGTTTGGGAGCCCTTGTAAGATTGGTTTCATTATTAATGAAAATTTGATTTGATGGGAAATATTTTCGTGTGTTGTGTGAAGTTTGGTTTCCATATTTTTCTTCCGTTATTTTATTTCCAGCCAGTATATTTTATTATGTGTGTTGTAATTTATTTATCAGCAAGGAAAAACATAGGGTAGCAATTTATTTAGGTGTTGGGATAGTGAGATTTTTCAACAATGGATTATTGCTAAGGTTTTATTTGGTAAAATTTTGGTTGAAAAGTGATTGGAATTTATTAGTAAAAGAACACATCCAACCCTCCTTACAATAGTGGTGGACTATCATTCATATGATAAAAATACCCGATGTTAGATATGTTACAGAGAATAGCATTTTTTGTTACTATGAGAAAAAGGGTACCAAGGGGGTTTTATCGTAGACATAAGAAAAAATACAAATGATGCTTGCAATAGATGTTCACCTTGGCATCGAAAACTACAATTTTCAGATGAAGCATTATGTTTAGCATTGTCCCATGACATAACATTGAGTTTTCATAAAAACTACAAAAAAAATCACTAAAAAGGTAAACGAAAAAAAAAAGGAACTTAATGACACATTTTTGTTGTAATGAAATGTTTGTGTAATAATATAACAACAATTTTCTTTGCAAGCCATTGTGAATATTTCTAAATGTGCCATAGGATCATAAGCATCATCTGCAGTGGAATTTATTCATAAGGGATGCAAGAGGACTTTTGATGAGTAGTGCCACCATGAACAATCTTGGGATCATTTTTTGTAAATAAGGTATCCACATGAAATTTCAATGTATTGATATGAGTTAATTTGGGATGTATGCTCATTAATCTCAAAATGCATGTTTTCTACAAATAAAACTAGCAACTATGGATGCCTTCATGTGGTGAAATATACAAAGAACAAGCAAATTCTTGAAGGGTAAGAGGGAAGAATAATACCCTAAAATTTGCATGGTTCATATTATGATTTTTACTAAAGATCGAGAAGAATTTGTGTGGCTTATATTCACATTAATTTCCCTTAAAAATAGGCAAATCCTCTCATGGGAATGAGGGAAGATCAAGTGATATATCAGCCTAAATTTTGTCCCATATTTTACCAATCATATGGTCAAGATAATGAAGGAGAAGTTGGATCACAAGTGGAAAATCTTATTAGATCTCTAGCTCAGCCCCCAATGAAGTCATAATTTTGTTAACATTTTTTTTACACAGTGGGTGTCAATTCAAAAAGGCTAATTGATGAGGGTCCTGGTGGATGTAGAATAATCCTTCTTGTTTTTATCAAGGTGGTGTTCCCTTTGGCTCTATGATTGTCCTTGTATGGAAGAAAAGTAAACCACTCAATAATTCACACAAGTATCCACAAAATGTAGAGGCATATGCATAGACATATATTTATATTTGTAAGATAGACAATGTGTAATCAACATTTCACTTCATGCAAAATCTTCAATACGCAATCCTCATTGTTTGGTGAAGTGGCAACCAAACAACATTTGAAGACAAAAATCAGGGAAAACAAATTGTTTAAAGCTAAAGTGAATCATGTAGATTCAATAGATAGTCCAAATGAAAGTGAGATCGACATCTTATATGAAATTGAATTTCATTCACATCTTGCATAAGCAATGTGAGTGAGAAAACAAAACATAGATTTTGCCAACTTTTCAAAAGAACAAGGAGAATATACACATTACACCTAACTCTAGGTACAACAAGGAAATCATTAAAGACACCAACGACCATTGGAAGAAAAATCCCTCATGCACATACTATATATCCAATGTCGAAAAGTTTTCAATGAAATGTTTCCTCTTCAAAGTGGATAAGCTTGATAATTGAAGGAACATAAATAAGTGTAGTTCTCTTGAGAATGCTTTGCGAAGATGAAAGGAAATATTGCATAAAAATTATGCAAGTTCACTAGACTCTTGGTTTCATATATGACATCTAAAAGAAAATAATAATAAACTCTTTACTCAAGATGATGCTCTTGCAAAAAATAAATTCAAGGGAATATCTTTATGATTTTCCTTTGAACAAGTTCGTTAATGGTTGGCAATTAGTCTAGGGCTTGGGTGCTTTCAAGAATCATGTTAAGGTCATATAGTAATTCCTTCCATTCACAATCTCAATGTGTCATGAAATTAAATCGATTTGAACGTTGTGTCCATGGGAGCTCTTGTGCACTCTATAAAACACAAGAAGTGAAATCCTACTAAATAGTAATCCCCTCCATTCTCAATATCAAAGTGTCATGAAATTAACTCGATCTGAACATTGGGTCCATGGGAGCTCTTGTGCACTCTATAAAACACAAGAAGTGAAATCATATTGGGTTTTGAACCTGAAATGCATTCAAAGTAGTTTAATTTGGTGTTGGGCTTATGGATTGACATTTTCACACATGAAAGCATGAAGTCCCAAGTTTTCTCAAGTTTAGAGATTTAGAATAACATGATATGTGATGAAATCCAATGTCAAGTCTACACAGAGGCATTTGTAATCCTTATATCACTAGGAATGAAATCTACTCGGTCAAGAGACTTGAAATGTCTTATCTTGCATTTAAATCCTACTTCAAATCCAAAACTTGAAGAATTAGCCAAAATTTAAAAATAAAACACTTTTAAACATTTCACATGCATAAGACCCCACTACCACATTGCATTCTTTCAAGGCTCCACATATTTTGTTGACTTGGATCAATTAACATCATCACTACCACATGGAATCCTTTGAGCCTTCCATGTGTTTCCTCAATATTTCTCTTAGGACTAATCAACACTGGTTGTCCTCTTGTTCTAGTTATGTGGCACTCTCTGAGCTTCTTTAAATTGTTGACATGGTGGGTTCCCGTGTTCCGGAGGGACTCCATTACTTGTACAATCTTTATCATGATCCCTTAAATATGCTTGGGTTGTTCACAGACCCTAAGGTTTAGTGAATTGATCTATTGTTATCATTAGATCCAAAAAAGAACTCCTACAACTTGAAAACATAAGGGCTCATATCCTCCGAACTTAGTAGACCCAAAAATTTATAAATAGAACCTTTGAGTTACCATTAAGTCCATGGAGAGAATTATGCAACTAATAACAATGAAGGACCCCAATTAACCAAGTGGTCCAAATTCAAAAATATTATAGAACAATAAAGGTAGCCCAAAGTCCTATTTAGAAATCAAAAATAGAGTTGGAAAATTTTAATGAATAGGGCCTTCAAATTTTCTCTCAATGTGTACACCATTGCCATGTGGCACTCTTTAGAGTTGTGACATGTCTTTTTAATCCTCTTTGGCTGACATCAACAAGACCACGTTACGTAATTTGATTTCCCCATGTATCCTCAAGTCAATTATGTTAACATCATCAAGATGATGTGGCATTTTTATCCCTTGCCATGTGTTCTAATATTCCATGGATGGTACAACATGGAAGCATCATTTGTAGTCATATATTTTTTTATTTGTGCATGTCCTTGCATAAGTCTTCAAATCCGCATGCCATGTTACAGTGTTACGGACCCAAGATATTACAATATTGAGTGATGAATTAATGTTGGGTTTGTTGAAGGAGTTATGCCCCTAGTTAGTTAGAGAAGAAATTATAACTCTCACTGTAAAACAACAATGCCCCTAGTTAGTTAGAGGAGCAAGAACCTTATAGTGCGTATTGAGGAGACATAGCTACATATTGGTGACGAATGGAGCAACAGAACCTCGTCAACTATAATTATGGCTTTGATGTGCTCCAAAATGGAGGGATATATGATATACGAAGGTCTCGAGTTCAAAGCCTATGCGCTGCATGATATCATGTTTTCATATTTCCATCACCTTTGTTCTGGTTAGCAAGATTGGGTAAGACTGTGGTAGCATGAAGAGCATAGAGATGTGTACATGCAGGTCACCAAGTTGAACATTAAGGATGAGACATCTATTGTATTGAGAGATCCACCATAGTGACAACTGTAAATTCAAAATTGCAAAAAAGTGAAGCAGTTTTTCAATAAGATGGTGGAAGCAGTTTTAATTGATTAATGCCTTACATCAATATTAACACAAACAATTTCAATATTTTTTTGTAGGATAAGAATATAATAATAATAAGGTTAGCGGAGGCGGCTGAATGGTAAAGTCGTTCTTGCAACGAAAGTCAGGTCTTGTGCTCAAACCCGAGCAAGGACGTGGTCTAGCTGCAGAAAGCTTAACTGGGCCAAGCCCGCATACCTTTAAGCCCCCGGGGGTAGCTCAATTGGCAAGTGCCGTGAAAATGAAGATGAAGTTCCATGAGGTTTCGAGTTCAACTCCCCCCGATTTACCTTGTGTGTCGCGTAAGGGGCATCGTGGACACACCTAGAGGTTATAGTGGTAGTGGTTGGATAACACGGCCACGTGTAACGCGAACACGTGCCCAACTAGTTGCTGATTCCTCCAGACATAATAAAAAATAAATAAAAGAAAAGAAAAAGAATATAATAATAATATAGTTGAGAGTATTGAATTTATTGTATTGAATATTATGATATATTTATAGTTGGGATATGATTTTGTTCCTATTCAAATCTCATTTTGTGATATGTTTGTTCTTCACAGTAGATTGTTGTGGAGATGTTGACCTAGTCTTAAGCCCTGAAAAATCCTTGAAATGAGAAGAAGAGGTCATTGGGTTTCCTCAAAAATATATTAAACAAAAAACAAAAATAGTTGAAATGGAATTAATTTTCTCCTTATGATTAATGTTTAATGTGTGAATAATGTAAATTTAGAAAAATAATATGAATATTGTAGCTGAAATTATATGAGAATATTAATATAATAAAAATATAAATTATAATTGAATTTATAGAATTTTGATATAATGCAAGTATGAACAATATATTTGAGATTATAAAATACAAGTATCAATTAAGTTGACATTATGATTATGAAATTTTAATACAATGCAAGCATGAATAATATACTACGAAAAATATAGTTGAGATTACAATTACTAGGTTTTAATGTAATGTAAGTATGGTTAATATAGTTGAGAATATAAAATCTTTTTATTACAAATGGAACGAGACGAAATGACAATGCGGCTAGGGCCCAAACCCTAGCCGCCACCGTTCTGATTTTCATTTGCAGGGGCGCTGAGCTTCGTTTGTAGCTGCTGAGCCAGATTCCCATCGCTCTCTCAGCATAGTGTTGCGTTGGGCGACGTGGTGGGCGTGTTCTGGGTAACGATCTGCAGAGAATAACCTTCAAATCGAGGTCTAAATCGCTTCAGGTCAGATTTGGTTCGTTTCCAGGTTGCTTTTTAAGTTGCAGGGATTCTGTTTTGGGTTTTCAGAGCATCCCTCACGCCTGTGTGTTTGGCACGCGTTTTGGAGCAGTGGGCTCGCCTCCCCTGCGTTTTTCCCGTCCTCTTGTGGAGGGGCGCGTCTTGATTGTAGAAGCGACCAGGTACAGGGCCATAGATCGCCTCTCGCCTGCGGTTTCTGCTTGCTGGTGGTCGCCGCCTTCTTCAATGGCCCCAGTTCCGATCGCCGAGATGGAAAAAGACCCACTGGAAGCTTTCAATACGTTAGTCCGCTCAGCAGGACCTAAATCCAAGGCTTCTCTCAAGTCTAAGTTTGTTAAGAAGATGGAGGAGATCCCCTCTCTGGAGCTAGATCCAGAGGACCCTTGCAAGCTTGCCCTCCTTCTAACAGAAAATGCTCTCATCGGAAAGTTTACGGGGTTATGGCCAAGCCCCAAAACAATGGAGGCATGGATGGAAGATCGATGGAAGATGCTGATACAGGGAAACGTTACTATATATGCAGTAGGCAGGGGTTTTTTTGTTTTCAGCTTCACGAGGAAAGTGGACCGTGATTTAGTATTCAGATCTGGTCCCTATTTCATGGGATCGAAGGGGTTGTTCTTAGCCCCCTGGACTCTTGACTTTAACCCCGAAGCCGAGATCACAGCAGCCCCTGTTTGGGTTAGGCTGCCTCACCTTCCAATGCATCTCTGGGGGRTAARTTCHCTGGAGGACATTGGAAACAAGCTMGRRCGYTTYCTGGACAGGGYRGAGCYGAAGGGGGRACARTTCACMTGTGCTCGTATTTGTGTTGAGKTAAATCTCGAAAAAGGACTTHCGGATGCCATTAAGMTCTCCCTGGGGGAATGGTGCCACATCCAAGAGCTGGACTACGAGCAGATTCCTTTTAAGTGCCTCCGGTGCCATGCTTACGGTCACTTCGCAAAAAGCTGTCCCAAAATCTCTGAGGAGCCGGGACCAGTCAAAGAAGATGATTTTCATCCAGTAACTAATCGACGACGGCAGCCAAGGCGAAAGGATCCGTTAGCCCAGGCCCCAAAGGCCACCCATACGGCAGAGACAACTCTAGAGACTAAAAACAGCTTTGATGCGCTGAAGGAGAATGAAGCCCAGGATCCAGAAGCAACAACAGTTAAGGAAGACCCCCCAGCAGACGAAAGCCCTCCGGATTCCACCACAATGGCAGCAAAGGCTTCAGTTCCGGAACCTTCTGCCAAAGCAGACCTGGTTGCTTCAGTCTCTGTGGAAACTTCTGAACCAGAAGACAATGCTCTGTCTCCGCCCCTTACCAGAGGGCGAAAGACCAATAAAGCGCGCAGAGAAAAGGAGGCGGCCTCCAACATTTCTTTAGGATCTCAGAAAAAGCTGGACCCCTACATTAAGGGGAAATTTTCATCCCCCTCGGTTTAATGCTCTGCTTTTGTCTTCTACTATGCTCACAATTTGTGAGAATTTATTCATGTATGCAATTTTTGTCATTTTCTCGAACTAGTTCAAGAAGCGAATGGGATGGGTTCCCCAAGACGTTGACAAGAAGGTTGGCAGCACTGTTAGAGGTCACCAACCTCCTTTAGATATGTAACTTTTTGATTCAGGTTTGCCTGAAAACCGTTTAATGCAACATAACCGTTCTAGTTAAAAAAAAAAATATAGTTGAGAATATGATTATGAAATTTTACTATAATGAGTTGAGATTATGGATTTTTTTATCATTGACATAAAATATAATACATGAGAAGGATATAGGTTGGATTCACGGTGTCATTTTATTCCTTTTTACCTTGGCTTTTGTTAGATGAAATGATATCTAAATAATTTAAATATCATAATTTAAGCGTAGAAATGTTGTGTTGATTAGATGAAATGATATAAATAATTCAAATATTATGATTTAAGCATAAAACTGTTATGTTCAGTTTTAAGTGCATTCAAATTCCATAATAAACATTGTTTGAGATCTCTACATTGTCATATTGTACATATTGTTTATGCAAGAGTAAGAAGCATCTCTTCTACTTAAGTAAATGAAGAAGATTTGAAAGTTGAACTATTATCTCAATTAAGAAAAATATATGATAAGAAATGATATTCATATCCTTAAATGTTATACTAATAACCATCCATTAATTTATAAATGAATAAAATTTATAATCATTATATGACATCAGGCATCATTATGTTTTCTTTTAATGAACAAATAAATGAGATATACTGAGAATTAGGTGCATCCAATCAACAATGAAACAAATCATTGATGATAAAAGGAAAAAACAGTAAAATATGATAGTGAAAACTAAGATGTTATAAATTAGTATGCTAAGTTAGGTGACTAAAATTGTAATCTAGCCACTTAACCTTGTAATAAATATTGTAATTTTACAAATTTTAGAGCATGTTTTTTCTGTTTTGTTTTGGAGCGAGTGATATAAACCCATAAAAAATAAAGGGAGAAGTCATCATTTCTTATTTCTTATTAGGGCAAGAATCTTCTATTACTTAGGATTTGCATTCATTTGTTGAGAAAATAAGCAAATAACTCAAGGAAAGGACTTTTTTTCAATAATGGTACTTCTATTTGCAAGAAGTTATAGATTCGCAGATAACAACCAAGTTTTAAGAATGGACTTTTTATGAATAAAGAGGAAATTGTTCCAATGCTTTGATTTCAATGACAATGTAGTCCATTAATTTTAGCACTCATACAACATATGCCACTTGTAAGATATGCTTAAGAACAATCAAGTAGTTGCATTGATTTCAATAATGATGTAAAACAAAATAATATGCTACATTCATTTCAGTAATGACATAGTGTAAAATGATTTAGTGCATTCATTTAATAAACAATACAAAGCAAATTGATCTATACATTGATTTCAACATTGAAATAGTGAAAATCATCCACTCAAAATATTTCAACTATAATAGCAAAACAATTCAAAGTTCATATTACAATGTTTCAAAATAGGTTCTTGGTTATAAGTTGAAGTCCACTACCTTGTTAGCTTGGGTTTGGTTCTTTTTTTTTTTTTCTTATATGCATATTAAAACCATCTTGTTACTTGTTGTATTGTTAAGATATATGCATTGCATTAAACCAAGAGCATGCAATATAATGTAAATAGAATTATCAAAAGAATATGAAGTTGCACAAAAAAAACTATTAATATTGGAAATAAAAAGGGGTGGTGTATGATCTTTCCTGCAATAGTTTGAGTTAAAGGTTTGAATGATTTTCAATTTCAACCTCATTTCTCATTTGATTGATGTGAAAAGATAAGAAAGAAATTGTGATTAATGTGAAAAGATGCCAAAGTTAACTTAAAGAAATGTTGAAAAAAACATATTGAGATTCCTCATGTAACTATTGAGGTGGCAATCTTGATATGACCCTCTATATACTAGATGATGCTTAGGAAATTTGAATGATATAATTTAGGGTATTATTAAATAATAATAATAATAATAATAATGAATATAAAATTTTGACTAAGTTCCCCTATTTATTTTGTCTTTCCATCTATTAATTGCACCTCCAAAAATTTGATCTTTCAAATTTAATATGAATCTAAACTGATATCATATCATAGGGTATGTATACCTCCGTAGACTTTACCAGTCAAATAGCTGGACGGAGGGGGGTCCCTTGTCCCACAAACAAGGGGATCTCATACATCAATTTAAAATATATTATTATTATTATTATTATTATTATATTTTTTACCCAAATTTAAATTACCCCTATATTTATTAAAAAATAAATTTTCTTTAAATAAAAATATAAACTTTAATATATATATATATATATATATATAACATGTGTTTCTTCCTAAAAGGTCAAAAGTTCAAATCCAGAGGAAGTAGGGTATGTATACCTTTATAGACTTTATTAATCAAATATTTGGACGAAAAAGGTATCTTGTTCCACAAACAAAAGAGTCTTATACACCAATTTAATGTACTTCACAATAACATTAAAAACAAATTATTATTATTATTATTATTATTTCAAATATACAATATATTCATCTTTTCTTTTAAAATTAAGTTAAATGTAATTATAAATGTATAATATTTTAAACATTTTTTTATTTATAATGACCGAACTACTATCGCCGTCTCTTACACCCACCCTTCAACGAGTTAAATGGATTTTTAATAGATCTACGAGTGTCATGGCAAAGAGGGAACCACTTCTAATTTAATCAAAGTAAACACATAAGTAAAATTATGATTTTTTTTTATTGCATAGGATGAATGTTTACTTTTCACATGGATTTTGTATTAATAGGAATCTTGATATTTGTGTTATTTCAAAAGTTTAATCTAATTTAAAATTAAAATTAAACTGGATACAATAGATAAGTTGTTTAGATTTGAAATTGGGTCTCATCTTAAATTAATCATAATTTGATAAATTTAATTTAAAATTATAACATATTACATATAATATGTTATAATTTAATTTAAAATTATAAATATTATAACATCTTATATGTAATATGTTTATAACATATTACATGTAATATGTTTATAACATATTACATGTAATATGTTTATAACATATTATATCTTAAATTAATCATAATTTGATAAATTTAATTTAAAATTATGATGATGATGATGATTAACGTCCACTAAGATTGAATTGGTCTATCGGACTTTAAGAGAGTAAGTAATTATTTGTGATTCTTTATAATTTTGTTTCTGTGCTCGAAAAGCATTAAGAGAATTTTTCCAAGATCACCATACTTCTGTTGAGTTAAGATGTTAGGAAGGTTGGTACTGTGATAAATATTTTGAAAATGAGATCTAATATGGGTATAGGCTGGACAATCTAAGAGAAAGTGATTTTCATCTTCAACCTTCTTAGTGTCACAAAGGTGACACACTCTTTCATCCCATGGTGTTTTAGGAATTGACCAACGCCCAGTTTCACTATGGAGCTNNTGAGAATTTGTTCTTATCTTAGCAATGCTTATTTTTTTCTTTACACTTGGAAAAACAGATAGATAATTTTGATCTTCTAGATTAGGGTTGATTACATCTTTATAATACCTTAATTTTCTTTTTTCCTCTAACTCTTTATCACACCACATTTTCTCTATAAATTTTGATTTGAAGTTTTTTTTAATAGTATCTTTTTTTCTGCAAAATGGTTTCTTCCATGATTCCCCAATAGTTTAGCCAAGACCGGACATCTTTATGCCATCCTCGCTTGAGTTGATGGTGATTATGACTTGATTTTGAAGCAATTTTAGGTAGCCTCTTGTCTTCCATGTTGTTTAACTTGTTATTATACATTAGGTATCTAGTCATAACCATGCTCTCAATGGGGGAGAGGCTTGTTTCTAAGAGGAAGATGGGATAGGACGTATTTCCTTTAATTTTGAGATTATAGGTTATAAAATTCTTTTGTATTTGCTCTATCTTTCTCCAAGATTCACAGAACCCCAGACTTCACATCCATATGTTATAAATATTATAACATATTACATGTAATATGTATATAACATATTACATGTAATATGTTATGAAAATTTCAATTTTTCACATTTTAAATAATAAATTTATAAATTCAATTTAAAATTATAAATATTGAAAAAATTCAATTTTTCAATTTATCATATTATAAACTATAAATTATTTTTAAAATATTATTTAAATTGTATAACATATTACATGTAATATGTGAAAAAATTAATTTTTCACATCTTATTATTACATAAAATAAATTTATAAATTAAATTTAAAATTATAAATATTAAAAAAATTAATTATTCACATTTATTATATTATAAACTACAAATTATTTTTTAAATTTTATTTAAATTTTATTTTTATTAAATATTATATAATCTTTAAAATAAAAACGAATTAGTAATAAACGCTTAATCACAAAGAGAATAGTGTAGATTTAAAACTAGGTCTCATCATAAATTATTATAGGTTTATAAATTAAATTTAAACTCATAAATATTGAAAATTTCACTTTTTCACATTTTATCAAATTATAAATTATCTTTAAAGTATTACTTAAATTTTGTTTTTATTAAATATTATATAATCTTTGAACAATTAGTAATGAATACTAAATCATAAAACCTCGATCAAAGTTTAGTGAATTAGCTAAACATAAGAAAGAGAGAAATATAAAACTCAATACTTGATATTATGTACATACTTTTTCTATATTATAAAAGAGGAGCATCTACTTATATAATATATAATATTTGAGATATGTAACCCACAATTAAAAACAACTCTCATTGAACTATAGAAAAATAATTCCCACATGCCTATTTCATAATTTCAATGAGATATAGTTTATGTGATGCATAAGCATCTAAGACTATTGAATAGCTATCTCTCTTTTATTGCATTACAACTTGAGTGGGCCTAATGGTTAAGAGGCTCGAATCCAAAGGGGGTAGGTTATGTACACCTTCATAGACTTTAGCAGTTTGGCTCACAACAATGCTTGAACCGGTAAGACTCCTTCAAGTTGCTCTATATTCCTCAATAGGGGTAGTCTCCTAATTTTAATCCAAGTTCTCAGCATCATCATAACCCTGGCAAATGTATGACACTAGACTTCCAAATACCAAATCTCCTATGATCTATAGAACAACAATCCCCACATGCATGTCTCATAACCCCAACAAGATATAGTTTCGCCTATCTCTCTTCCATTACATGAATCCCTATCTTCAAAGTGTTGACTTCTTAAAATACGAAAATACCAATTCTTCAGCAGGGGATGGTTACATTTAGCTATAACATTTAGCAGATCAAAGAAACAACATTCAAACCTTTGTTGGTTGAACCAAGCTTCAAAAATCTAAGGTTATGATATTCCACATCTCATTCAGACACATGATCTACAAAGGTTTCTCCAAACAATGTTCATCCACCCACCTCTATTTATACTCTACCCTCTGGATTTTCTAAGAAATATAAATACTACACACTTTCCCTTCACAGACCAATGGGCTTCAACCTCCATTAATACAGATCGAATTTAAAATCATTCTTCTCTTCTTTATCTACTTGGATTCTCAATAGCCCATTTTCGATACCATGAAACAAAAACGAAATAGCAATGAAAAATCAGGAAACCCTAGTTAGGGTTTAATGGATAAGCCAAGCATTTAACCTTTACAATCATCTTATTCTACATGTAAGTCTTATATTCTAACAATCTTTATACCTAATAAAACTATCATATATTATTTTATTATGGTATACCAACATTAACAATCTTAATATCTATTATAACCTTATTGAAACAAATTGAAGATCTCCACAATTGATCTAATTGTATGATCTCAAATTCTACTAAATATTTTTGCATGTCAAAGAGTTGGTCAAGAGATTTCCAATGAAATTTTTACAAAGTAAAATATGCAAAAGTTATGTTCTGCAAGTGGGATTCAAAATAAATTTCCTCCCAAATACTCCAACCCCTTGACATTAGACCATGAATGACAATTTTGTTATAAAATGGAGTGAATTTCTTTTACAAATGATGGTGCTTTGTATGAAGATTAGGAAAGATAGGTTCTTTTTAGCAAGAAGAGGCCAAACAAGGTTGTCATACTAGCGCCATTGTCTTCTCTGAAGAACTTAAAAGACTATTTTGAATATTGGATGCCATTTTTTTATATAAAGAACACATATTGATGTATTTGTCATCATTTTTAATAGATTGGTTCCTCGATTAAAATGGATCGGATGTTGAATTTCTATATGAGATGATATTCGATCGATATATTATTACAATGATGAGTATTCCATATATAGAGAACATATGGTGACTATCCATGAAAGGATGCGTCCCTGGATAATAAATAACTATTTATTTATTATATATATTTATACCTTGTATTATAAATATATTATTTATATATTACATTAATAATATTGTTTAAAAATTAATAATTATATTATTAATTATTAATCTGGGAGAATATCTTCTCGATGTTGCCCAAACATCAACACCAAAGATGTAGCCTAGGTGGGGTGAACTTCATTAACAATTTGCTAAGTATTGTCTATGTTTCATTGTCGTTATCTTCTCAACTTCAGTCATTTAAATTGTTTATTAAACTTTAATTAAATTATGGGAAAATTGAGAAGTTTTGTCTATGTTTCAAGAGGAGGATATGCTAGCAATAGTAAAAGAAGAATTAAATAATAAATCACAAATTGATATAACTTACCTCATAGAAGCAAAGAGGCTAGGAAAAACAACTAATCACAAAGATAGGTTGATCCATGTCAAAGTAAGTTGTAATGGCCATAAATATAGCATACTTAGTAAATTTCTGAGCTTAAAAGGGTCGGGAATATTTATAAATAAAGATCTCATTCCTAAAGACCAAGTTGAATTAAGGAACGAAGTTCAAAAGGTAAAAGAAGCCAGGAAAGAAGAAAAATGGGCAATAATTAGAAATCGAAAAGCTATTGTTAGGGATAAAGACCAGAAGGATAATAATAAATAGGAATTTGGGACACTCGGGATCCTTTTTTAGAACTGGTGTGGCTTTCCATGGCACAAAGGTCCTATGATAAGTTGGATCCCGAGTGATATTGATATTATATGTCTAGTTGAAACTTGGGAGCATGAGGAGTCTAGAGTCCCTAACATAGAAGGATTTGTCTTGTGGTCGGCATGGAACAAAAAATCCCACCATAGAGGGATAGGAGGCACAGATTGTTATATTAGAAACAACATTTCTCCTCACATTCAACTTCATAAGATTGACCCTCTCAATCAATACATTTGGATAGAAATTTCAGACACCAATGCAAAGAAAATGTATATAGCAATTTTCTATTTTGCACCTATTAATTCTACTTTTTATAAGAAAAACAATCTAGATAACAATTTTCCCTATAATAATTTAGAACAAGATATTTATAGTTTGAAAAATGAAGGTAATATCCTCCTGCTAGGAGACTTTAATGATGGGACTACAACTAAACAAGCTACTCTTTTAAGTATTGATTCCAACCATAATCCTTTATGGCTAGATGAGGACCTTGTTTTATCTAATAGCTACAAAATAAGCTTTGAAGACCTAATTAAGAATTTGTTTGGTACTCAGTTGGTCAAGCTCTGCAGCTCTCAAGACCTAATAATTTGCAATGGAGTAATGAAGTGGCCAAACTCCAACCACATGACTTGTATTCATGGGATAGGTAGTAGTGTTGTATATTATGTGATATTTTATATCCTTGTTTCCAACCAATTAGCAACTTTTGACCTTTTAAATGAACATGAACCTCACTCTAATCATAAACCTTTAACCCTAACTCCAAAATTTTCCATGCATAGGAGCACCATTGAAGAGAATTCTAATAATCAAAGGAATTTACGCTTTGACAAAAGTAGAGTTGACATTTTCTTAAAGGATTTGGGATAAGAATAAAGTCCTCTTTGAGACTCTTGTTACACCTGTTATTCTTTATAGATGTGAAGTCTGGGGTTGTAGTATCTCTTGTGAATCCTGGAGAAAGATAGAGCAAATACACAAGAATTTTATAACCTATAATCTCAAAATTAAAGGAAATACGCCCTATCCCATCCTCCTCTTAGAAACAAGCATATTCCCCATTGAGAGCATGGTTGTGACTAGATACCTAATGTATAAGAACAAGTTAAACAACATGGAAGACAAGAGGCTTCCTAAAATTGCTTCAAAATCGAGTCATAACCACCATCGACTCAAGCGAGGATAGCATAAAGATGCCTGGTCTTGGCTAAACTATTGGGGAGTCATGGAAGACACCATTTTGCAGAATAAAGATACTATTAAAAAAACGTCAAATAAAAATTTAAGGAGAAAATGTGGTGTGATAAAGAGTTAGAGGAAAAAAGAAAATTAAGGTATTATAAGGATGTAATCAACCCTAATCTACAAGATCAAATTTATCTATCTGTTTTTCCAAGTGTAAAGAAAAAAATAAGCATTGCTAAGATAAGAACAAATTCTCACTAGCTACATAATGAAACTGGGCGTTGGTCAATTCCTAAAATGCCATGGGATGAAAGAGTGTGTCACCTTTGTGACACTAAGAAGGTTGAAG